>OZ057400.1:67924726-68227600 GCA_964056695.1 Melieria picta
ATATTGCATCAACAGTAGGATTTGTGGCAAGAGGACTTACAAAAAATGTACTAAATGCAATATCTACTATTGTTTACCTTGTTTTACACCAAAACACAATAAATAATTGGAGTCGATTGGACAATGACAGTGTTTCCCAGCAAAGTCAAACGTAAACAAGAAAAATTGAGAAACTGGAGGATAATGAAAAAAATGAGAAAAATTGAAAAAAAAATAAAAAAAATTAAGAAAATGAGAGAAAAAAATTTAAAAAAATGAAAAAAAAAATTCAAAAATTAAAAAATTAAAAAAATTTTAAAAAATGAAAAAAAACGAAAAAAAAAAACAAGATCCTTATACTCCACGCGGTAAGGATTGGGCAACGGTGATATTTATCAACGGCTAACGGGATGTTTTTTCATTGTATTCTAGCATCTAGATACTTAGAATCGTTGTCCGAGTGATTCTAAATCCTTCGTATTCTTCTTATTTTTGGCCTGAAGCACATCATTCCTTAGTAAACTGAACAAGCAACAATCAGATGCATATACAATTTTTACTCGACAATGATGCATTTTACGAAGAAAATACAAAGAATTAAAAAGTGTTTAGAATCACTCAGAGAATGATTCTACGAAGTTTCAAGGACGTTTAGAACAATTTCTGCAAATTGTCAACAGTTGACAATTTGCAAAAGTGCAAAAATTGCTCAAAACTTATCGGAAAAATTCAGGGCATGTTCTTTGATCAATTCTAAGCACTTTTTGTTCCCAGCACTTTTTTTCCTAGACTGAGTGAATTCCAAGAAAAAAAATTCGTGTCTGTTTCGATACAGATTTTGTTGTTCAACCGCCATTTTGAGCTTGAGAAATTGCTCAAACTCAGGTCTGAATGATTTATTTCTATATGTGAACATCCTATGCCACGTTTCCAGGCAAAAAAAGCTATGGGCGTAACTGCTTTCCTATCGGAATTTCGGATTTAAAAATTTTTAGTACCGCGAAAATTGCAATTTTCGGTGAAAAAACCTTCATAACTTTTAAAATATTAATTTTGGCGGAATTTCATTGGCATATTCGGAAAGAGCACTAAATTTTACATTGGATAGGGTGGTTTTCACATTCTTTCCGGGACTATTAACAAGGAAGAAAACAAGCTGAAAACCTGCCTGCTTTTTGTCCATTCAGGGCTTAATGGGTTAAATATTTTTGGTGCATGTTTGATCATCGGATATTGGATTTTATCCAGACTTGGTGTTTTGCCCGTGAAATTTTTTAGACAAGACTCAAGTTCTGAAAATGTGAGTGTAGAATCGATATCTTTGTTTTTATTGGTTAGATTTTGTTCATTCATGGTTTTATTGAGTTCCGAGATTTTCTCTGAGCAAATTTTTGAATGGAAATTTGAGTCATGAGAGTCCATTGACCAATTTTCTCCAAACGTATTGGCTATTTCAAAGGTGTCTGATATGGTCGTGTTGTTAACGCTTAGTGCTTTTACTGTATGTGGTGTGTAAGTACCGACAAGTATTCGGACGCCTTGCCATATTTTGGCAGTGCAGGTAGAAGGATTTAAGCGTATTGTGAATTCTTTAAGGCTTTCTGCTTTTGCTGTTTTTTTTGGCTTTGGTGAACTGTGCATTTTTCTTTTTGTACTCTATAAAATTTTGGTTAGTGTTATGCCTGCGTAAAATGCGCCAGGCTAGTTGATTTTCATCTCTGAGTTTTTTCAATTCTGAGTTCCACCAGGGAACTGTTTTGGAGCTTGTTTTGTTGGAGTTTAAAGGGATCGTTTTATTTGCTGCAGCTCGGATAATCTTTTGGATGTTTGCACATTCCTTGTTGATGTTTTCGGATGTTGGAAAGTTTTCAGCGATAGAAACAATAGCTTCCTGATATTTCGGCCAGTTGGCGCATTTCGTATTGAATTGACATATTTTCGAGTGGGAGGGGTTTATTAACTGATTTATGGTTGTGATACAAGGGAAGTGATCACTATTGTGTAGGTTGTTAATGTTGGATAACAAAAAACACTATACAAATATACTGACTGTATAAACTGTATGAATCCTTAGGATCCTTGTTCTGAAATTCAATGTTTGAAATTTGTATGGAAATAATTTTCATTCCTGAAATAAACTTCCAATAGGTTATGGGCACGCACAGGAGCGAGGAGTTCAAGGCCGTTGTGGCGAAATTAAACCGGGAAAATTATGCAGTTTGGGCGCTGAAAATGGAATTGCTCCTTATAAAAGAAGACATCTGGGACCTGGTTCAGGAATCGATACCGCCTAATCCGGATGCCAAATGGATTAGGAGGGACGGCCAAGCACGGGCGTGCATTGGGTTAATGGTGGACGATGACCAACTCATACACTTCAAAAATGCCAAAACAGCAAAGGACTACTGGACAAATTTGAAAGACTTCTATGAGAAGCCTTCATTGAGCAGTCGGGTATATACGATGAAGAAAATTTGCAAAATGCAATTGACGGATGACGAGAAGAT
This sequence comes from Melieria picta, assembly GCA_964056695.1. NCBI lineage: Eukaryota > Metazoa > Arthropoda > Insecta > Diptera > Ulidiidae > Melieria > Melieria picta. Next base: position 67,927,213 of record OZ057400.1, read on the forward strand.
GGAACAGCACATAAATGAGATTTTGATGCATGTGGAAAAATTAAATGTAATGGGCGATCCACTTAGCGAATCATGGACGGTAGCTATGATACTAAATAGTGTACCAGAATGGTACGATCCTTTGATAGTTGCACTGGAAGCAAGGGAAGATTCGCAGTTGAACGTAAGTTTCGTAAAAGGAAAACTTTTGGAGGAAGCCAAAAGACGGGTGCATAAACGAGATGCAAATGACGGTACAGTCATGAAAGTGTTCAAGAACAAAAATGAAAAGGAAATGGAGTGTTTCTATTGCAAGAAAAAAGGACACATAAAGAAAAATTGTAAGTTTTACAAAAATAATAAACAAAAGGTTAATTTGACTGAAAAGGTAATAAAAGAATATAAACAAGAGCATCTATGTCTTGGGATGACAAGTAAGATGCGAGGCGATTGGTACGTAGATTCCGGAGCTACATGCCATATAGCAAACGATGTTTCATTTTTCGACACACTGAACAAAGATGTGTGCGAATTGATACATGTTGCCAACGGTTTTCAAATACGGTCACAAGGAAAAGGTAGTGGACGTATTCGGGTCTTCAATCGTTGTGGTAAGATGGACGATATACGCCTCAATGATGTTTTGCTTGTTTCTTCGATAGAAACCAATTTACTTTCTGTAAAGAAGTTGACGGAAAGTGGGTACCAAGTCAAATTCGATGCAAGGGGTTGTGAAATTTTGAAGAATGGCGAAGTTAAAGCAATAGCAGAAGTCAGCAAGGACTTATACAAGTTGAAGCTCACCAATGCAGCAATCAAAGCAGTGACACAAGTCAACGAGCATGAAGGATGCATACATGATTGGCATCAACGTCTGGGTCATCGGGACATAAATGCAATCAGTAAGTTTCTAAAAGATAAAGATATTAAATTAGCAGTTTGCGAAAGAAATTTTCAATGCGAGATATGCATAGCTGGTAAATTGTGCAGAAAACCATTTAAAAAAGCGGGTGATCAATCAAAAGATATACTAGATCTGGTTCATACAGATATAGTACAGATGAATGTTACCACGCCGAGTGGTTATCGATACTTTATTACATTCATTGATGATTACAGTCGTTTTTGCACAATATACTTACTCAAACGCAAGTCAGAAGCAGAAGATTGTTTGATGGCATTCGTCAAGAGTATGCAAACGAAATTTAATAAAACACCAAAAATTATAAGATCAGATCGAGGAGGAGAGTATACAAGTGCAAAAGTAAACCAGTACTTAGCCAAGGAAGGCATACTGCAGCAGTTTACCGCTCCTTATACACCACAGCAAAATGGGGTGGCAGAAAGAAGAAATAGATATTTGGTGGAAATGGTACGATGTATGCTGATTGATGCGCAATTAGAAGAAGAGTTTTGGGGTGAAGCAGTAATTACTGCAAATTATATGCAAAATCGCTTACCCACAAGATCTCGAAATATAATACCATTTGAAATATGGGAAGGAAAGTCTTTTGATGTTAAGAATTTTAAAAAATTTGGATCAATTGCTCAAGTTCTTAAGCCATCTCAAACACGAAAAAAGTTGGATCAGAAAACTGAAAGGTTAATATTCGTGGGATATTCTTTAGAATCCAAAGCATTACGGTTTTTAAATAAACAAAAGAAAACAATTGTAATAAGTAAGGATTTTAAATTTATCAATGGTTTACCTGAAAGGCAGCCAGGGAAACAAAAATATCAAGAAATGCCAATGATATCTCTAAATGGTTACTATGAAGAGGAGGAGGACGAAAACGATTCTGGTGAAGATAAATCTATCGAAGGCTACATAACAGCAGAGAATAGTGAAGATGAGATTGAGAGAACAAGTGAGAGTGTAGAGCACATTGGATTAAATCCGAATAATGGTTTCAATATTGATGCAAATAGATTATTAGAATCAAACAATGCTGACATTCTTGTGGACGATTCAAACAGGTTAGAATCAGAGCAGCCAAGAAGATCAGAGCGAATACGAAATCAAGCCAATGTTAAATACGCTTGTTTTATATCGGAATCTGAGGAGCCAAAGAGTTTTAAAGATGTTTTGTCTCGCACAGACAAGTTAGAATGGTTATCAGCAATGGAGGATGAAATCAAATCAATACATAAGAACAAGACTTGGGACATAGTACCACTCCCAACAGAAAGGAAGGCAATCGGATGTAAATGGCTATATAAAATAAAAAGAGATGTGAATGGTGAAATATCAAAATACAAAGCAAGGTTAGTTGCTCAAGGTTTTACGCAAAAGTATGGTGTCGATTATGATGAAGTTTTTGCTCCAGTAGTTAGGCAAACTACTTTACGAATGTTTCTCACCATCGCGGGTAGTCATAATTATAGAGTTAAGCATTATGATATAAAAACAGCATTTCTAAACGGAGACTTAAACGAAATAATTTACATGCGGCAACCGCAAGGATACGAAGTCACATCAAATAATGGAGAAACTTTGGTATGTAAGCTTAATAAGAGCTTATACGGTTTAAAACAATCGGCAAGATGTTGGAACATGAAACTCTTTGATGTTTTAAGAAAAGAAAACTTTGAACAAGGAAAAGCAGACCCTTGCTTATTGAAGAAACGAGTTGGAGATAAATATATATATATGTTGGTCTATGTAGACGACATACTTATAGCCGCGAACACAGTCGAAGACTTCGCTTATGTCGAAGGAATTCTTGATAGCAATTTTGAGAACTCTAAATTAGGAGATATACAATTCTATCTTGGTATCAAAATTGAGAGGGGGAATAATGGAATATACTCTTTAAGCCAAGAAAATTATATAAATAAAATTATTGACAAAGCCAAATTGCAAGACGCTAAAACATCAAAGATACCTATGGATGTTGGATATCTCAAGATGGATAGAGATAAAAGCAATTTATTAGAAGACAATAAGTTATACCACGAATTAGTTGGATGTCTTTTATACTTAAGTGTTAACAGTCGTCCAGACATCGCAGCTACGATTTCAATTCTAAGTCGTCATGTGAGCAAACCAACAGAAGGGGATTGGACAGAATTGAAGAGACTAGTAAAATATTTAAAAGGAACAAAGGAATTGCGACTAATTCTTGGAACAGGTGACGGAATTAACACACTCATAGGTTTTGCAGATGCAGACTGGGCACAAAACTGTGACGACAGGAAGTCAAACAGTGGATATGTATTTAAGTATGGAGGTTCATGTGTCAGCTGGAGTTGTAGAAAGCAGAACTGCGTGACGCTGTCATCAACAGAAGCAGAGTATGTAGCAATGGCTGAAGCAGTGCAAGAAGCGATGTGGATCAAAAAATTGTTAATGGATTTCGATGCAGACCCGAAAGAACCTATTACTATCTACGAAGACAACCAAAGCTGCATTAAGTTAATCGACAATGAAAAGTTTAGTCGGCGGACAAAACATGTCGACACAAAGTTACATTTTGTTCGAGACCTAAAGCAGAAAGGCATTGTAAATATTAAATATTGTCCAACAGAAAGTATGCAAGCAGACATATTTACAAAACCTTTAAATTGTATTAAACTTAAGAAATTCAGAGAAGGGTTATTACTTATATAATTCAATTGTATTTTTGAGGAGGAGTGTTGGATAACAAAAAACACTATACAAATATACTGACTGTATAAACTGTATGAATCCTTAGGATCCTTGTTCTGAAATTCAATGTTTGAAATTTGTATGGAAATAATTTTCATTCCTGAAATAAACTTCCAATAGTTAACAGCCTGCCAGGAGCAGTATGGAAGTAGCTGGGTTGAGCATATGGCTAAGTCAACATGCGTGAAAGTCCGGTGGGTACTGAAGTGAGTTGGAGTTCCGTCACTTAGGATTGATAAGTTGAAGCAAAGTACAAAGTCTTCTATAATCATACCTCGTGGGTTGAGATTCGGAGAGCCCCAGAGTTCTACTAGAAGAGTCCTACTAGAAGAACGGGGGTGTTGAAGTTTGTAAATAATGTGTTTAGGTCGCTAATAGTCACAGTTTGTTGGGGTGGGATGTAAATAGAAACTATAGTTAGACTGAAGTTTAAGGAAATGTTGACAGCTATGTGTGAGATGTTGGAATTTATATTTAATTTTTTGTGGGGAATGGTTTCATGAATTAGGAGGGCTGTGCCTTGTTTTGCTGTGTGATTGTGTATGAAATTGTGGAAATAACCTGTATATTGTTTGGGAACTGGTGGGTTTGAATTATGAATGCAGTGAGTTTCTTGTAGGCATATTGCTAGCGGATTGAGTTGTTTTATTAATATTTCCATTTCGGAGTAATTATTATGGTATCCGCGAATATTCGAATATTCCATTGCAGAATATTGGAGATCATATACTGAGAAGAAAGGTCGATCTCTTAACTGAGATACAATATATTGTATCATGGAAAGAGACAGACAATGTGGAAATATTAGAATGTATCAGTTGGAATTTAGATTTAAGAGATTGGTGTTGAGGATTGGGAGAAGTTGATTTTGACATATTGGAGTTGTGGGGAGAATGTTGAGAGATATAAGTCGTTGGGGTATTATTACTAGAGAGAGGTGGCTGAGATATTGGGGTGTTGTTGTCGGAGTGAAAGAGTTGAGTTATTGGGTTTGGGGTATTGTTATTATAATGGGAGAGTTGAGTTTTTGTGGTTGAGTTATTGTAAAAGTTTGAGATGTAGTGTGTTTTGCCGTTGTGGTTGAAAAGTGGTGTCTGATTGTGGGTAGATGAGGTGTCATATTCGAGAGACGTTTGAGTTGAGTCATTGTTGAGAGAGATTGTTTCTTTTGTGTTTTTAGTTGTTGGTGGATTGTCGGTTATTTGAGGGGTAACGGAGTTTTCTTTATTAGTGGTTTTTAGCGTGGATGCATAAGAATAATTGTTTTTTGAGGATTTATTGGGTTGGATTGTTTGTATAAGCGTCGTGCTTCGAACATGCTGCACTTCTTTTTTGTTTTAATTTTTAGTATGTCTCTTTGTTGGAGGAACCTGGGACAGGTTGAGGAAGAAGCAGCGTGTGAACCGTAACAGTTAGCACAGAATTCGCGAGTGCTTTTGGCTGGGTCATGAGGTGGAAGATTACAACCATTGCAAGAGGGATTGTTTTTGCAATTTTTGGCAGTGTGGCCGAGTAGTTGGCAGCTCTTGCAGCGCATGGGGGTAGGGTAATATTCCCGGACTGGGAGACTGTACCAAGCAATGTCAATAGTATTAGGCAGTTTGTAAAGGTCGAAGGTCAGTAGTATCACGCCAGATGCGATTCTTTTGTCACCTACCATCCTGGTGAATTTGTGAACACCTGTTACACCTTGTGCTTTGAGGTCTGCAAGTATCTCATCTTCAGGAGTGGGGATGAGGTTTTTGTCAAAGATCGTCCCCTTACTTGAATTAAGTGACTCGTGAAGTGTGATTTCGACCGGACAGAGACCGCCAAAATTTTTAGTTTTAAAAACCGGTTGGCTACCATTTGGGACTTTGTAAGTACAAATAAGCTGCCGTCACGTAGTATGCTTACTGTTTCTATTTCGGTGCTTATTGAATAAAGTGCTTTTTTCTTATCAAATACACTAAAGTCACTTAGTTGCTTGCTGCCATCCGTAGATTTGATCAGGACAAATTTTGGAACGATGGTTTGCATGTTTGATCGTGGCAAAGGGGGAAAAAGCTCCTGTGTTATGTTTGTATTAATTTTCCTGCGTTTTTGTTTCGGACTGGTGGCTGAGTATTTGGCGAGCTCAGCGAACCGGTTCCCCGACAATTCGGGGGGGTCGGGGCCCATTCTGCTGTGAATCGACTGTTACTTAATTACGCTGTGTACACTTCTCACACGGAATGTAAGTTTGTACGATATGGGGAGTACTTTGTTGTTATTATCAACGATCGTTGACGAAAGCAAAGAAAAAACACACTCGGCACTGCGGTATAATTTGCTCTGTCGCTGGGAACTGATCACGTCGAAGGTTCGTCGATGACTGCGTACCAGACATAAATGTTCGCGAATCCAACTGCAGCATTACCACATGGGGCATTTCACGTCAAGCGGATAATGCAAAAAAAGTGAGGTCATGAATTTTGTTTATATTCTGGTCAGTTATACTTCTAGTAGACGTGGATGTGTACACCCAAATTTTTTTTCGTATGATGTTTTTTTGCTGAGTTATGAGCTTCTAAAAATTGACTAACCAGAAAGTCATGCATTTTTGGATGCTTATTATCTGTATCAATTAATTTGTAAAAAAAACTAAAAAGTATTGTTTCTTATAGGAAAAAAGTTGTTGTTTTTTTGTTTTTGTCGAATTCTAAATTTTAATTTTTTTTACGTATAGTAAACCGGAAGTGAAAATTTGAAATCGATATTTGAGTAACTTCGACACCTTTTTTTTTTTATTTTAACGTAAATTAAAGCTTTAAATGTACTCATTCTCCACAAAAAAAATTAAAACGTGATCTCCAACCGTTTAAGACTTAGAGCACATACAGTACATACACATAGCTGAAAATAATGGAGTACATTTAAAGCTTTAATTTACGTTAAAATAAAAAAAAAAAAGGTGCCGAAGTTACTCAAATATCGATTTCAAATTTTCACTTCCGGTTTACTATACGTAAAAAAAATTAAAATTTAGAATTCGACAAAAACAAAAAAACAACAGCTTTTTTCCTATAAGAAACAATACTTTTTAGTTTTTTTTTTACAAATTAATTGATACAGATAATAAGCATCCAAAAATTCATGACTTTCTGTTTAGTCAATTTTTAGAAGCTCATAACTCAGCAAAAAAACATCATACGAAAAAAAAATTGGGTGTACACATCCATGTCTACTAGAAGTATAACTGACCAGAATATAAACAAAATTCATTTTTTTGGGATGTCCGCTTGACGTGAAATGCCCCACATACAAAATGTTTTAAAATTTTTTCAAATGTAACTCCACTGCTAGTCAAATTGAAATCATATGTTGGAGAAAATGTTTGAATTCAAGTTGAGAATTATGTTGATTCTCAACTTGAGAATCATAGTAATCTCAAACATTGCCACATGCAAAATGTTCAAATATTTTCCCAAATGTAACTCCACTGCTACTCAAGTTGAAATCATATCTTGGAGAAAATGTTTGAACTCAAGTTGAGGGTTATGCTTAATATCAACTTCAGAATCATCGAAATCTCAAACGTTGGAGAAATATTTTTTTGGTGTTTATTGGGATCGTTCACGTTCTGTGTGCGCGTTCATAGGCGAGAAGAGACATGAAAATACGAAAGACAGAGGTGAAATTATCACCAAAATAATGTTAAGACCGATAATTTTGTTACAACAACAACGTAGAAATGTTTGCATTTTTCGAACATGACTGTTTTTATCACTCGAAGTTCGCTCGATTTGCACGTTTTGCCTTGAATGATTTCAGTTAGAATTTTGCGTGGTTGCGTGAAGCAACGAATTGCACATTGTAGCAGCAGCCGAAAGGTATGTATTGTTAAATTAATTTGTTTATTTGTGTAATTATTTATTAATTCATTTATTTATTTATTAATTGCATTTATTTATTAAAGTCAGGATGTTGTATTTCGTCAGGCCCCAAACAATTTCGACAGAAGTGTATCAGCAAGTCCAAGTTCATCTTGGCTCATCTTTACGTGCACCAATATTTCTTGTTTTTCATTCGCGACAGAATTTTGTTGTTTTTTGAAAGTATTTTTGAAATAAAATAATTTTTGAAAAATTTCATTGTTTTATTTTCCCGACAAAAATCAACTGGTTAGAAAACTAATCCACAATGCGCTCAATGTCCTTGAAATTTCAAAGTCCTTTAAAAAAAAGTCCTGACGTCAGAGAAAAACAAAAACGCAGTTTTACCTTATTTGGCCCCTAGTTTCGCGAGTATATCGATTTTTTCGTGTGTTTGGAAATTTTTTTAATTTTTGTCGCACGGTGTAACCTTTAAAAGTAGCAGGTATATTGTTGATTTTTGTTTGAGTTTTTACGCAAAATTTTACTTCGATCCGAAAAAAATTATTAAATAATTATTTATTACTTATTTTTTAGCTTTCTAAATCACTAAGCTCAAGAAACATAGCTTAAATATTGTGCAAGATGTGGCTATTTTCCCAATACAACTTTTTTATTTCATATTTTTTTCTTGAAATGAAATGCACATAAACAAATGTTTATATTAAATAAATGAATTAACAAAATTAAATAATTTATTTTTGTTTTTACATGTTATGATGTTCTGATTACGAAAAATTTGATTTTTGTTTATTTTACCTCAATGGATAAGTAAAACAGATAATCAAAAGTTGTGGGTGGATTACACCCATAGTTAGTAATAGCGTTAGTATAATAGACGATAGTAATGCAGGGTTAAGGACTAATATGTACACTACTACATCCTTGAATTTCGTCCTTCTCACTTTATTAGTTTAGGATATAAAAAATTTAATACTTCTCTCATGATTTCAATATCATTAAGGATGCTGAAATCGTATTTATAGAACCATTTTCGCACTTAAAAATAACAAACTGACCATATGATAAATGGTTTAAATACTTTAATTGTATTCTATAAATATTTAATTTTACATTTAGCACACATTTGCAAAATGATTAGGTGAAGTTAGTGATGAACACGGAGAGCGCTTCCACCAAGACATTGCGGTAATTGAAAAACGCTTTCGGGGAAAAGAAATGTGTTGTTGTGGTGGGAGCCCGGCTTGACTACACATTCCCATAGCCTTGGGAATGATAGCAAGCTGACAACCGCTCGTCACATGAGCGGCCACAAGCGGGCACCCACTAACAAGCACCGCGTACTAAGCATGCAGACCGCTGCGTCAGCATATTCCCACAATTGCTGGCCTGCATGCTTGGTACGCTCTTAGTATAAATTTTTAGGGTAAGTCAGTTGTAAACCAGACATCAATAAAAGCAGACGTGTTCCGTTAATAAATAACAAGGTTCTGACAACGGATTCTGGTAGAGGGGACCAAAAAAAAAATATACGTGTATCGGCGTTTTGAAAGTTTACATCTGAATTTTTTTTTAGGGGGGGTCAAAGTTTTCCCCCTTTTGCACATTCTTATGGTGAATCGGCATACGAAAACCATGTAACCTTACATTTTAGGTATATGATGTGTTCAGCAATTTGATGTACAATACTACGAAGAATATTTTTGTGGAGCATTTTAACCCTGTAGCTACTATTTTTATGGGTCAATTTTACCCTTTTTTCTAAAATGCCAAAAATGTCCTGTAAAACAGGACTTTTTAAGGAAAAAATCTACCACGAAAATATTCGCCATAAAATTCTACTATAGGTCTCTGAATACATCAAAGCTCAGAAATTAATTTCAACGCCAGAATTAAGCCAAAACTGAAAATGTGTTTAAGTGTTTATTTCGTACTTATTCAAAATTGGTACTAAAATGTCCTACAAAACTTGATTTTTGAGGGTTAGTGTGTATGGAAAAAATGTTGAACGCAAAATTTCACTATAAGTCACCGTACAAAAGTAAGCTCTAAATATAATATATATAAATAAAACTATGAGAACAAAATTTGGGTCCCATTTACATAAGCTGTTTTTATGTCAGGCCAACAAAAACACCTCTTGTAATGAAGAGACGGAATCTTTTTAATTTTTTTGGTGTGAAACAATTGTCAAAAAGTAACGATTGAAGTTTATTATTTCGCAGTGCCATATTGTGTAAAAAATATTCGGCGTTTTTTTTAAAGAATTGCAGCCGATATTCTTTTCAAACAAACCTGTGTGATTTACTTAATACTGTGACGATACTACATTTCGCTCTGCATAGCTGTAAATAAGGTGATTACGGTGATGAACTGCTTTAAAGGATTTTAAAGAATATTGAATTTTCAGTTTTGCTAAAATGGCGAATTGTTTCAAAAAATATGATTGGTTTTGTTACGTCTGTGGCAAACATATTATTCCTAAACATAGAGTTACTTTTTTCAATAGCAAAATAGAAGACATCTATAGAAGTTATTTTCAACTGGAAGTTTTTCCTGATGAGCTGTGGGCGCCAAAGCATTGCTGTCGCAATTGTTACAACAGTTTAATGCTGTGGTCGAAAGGTAATGTAATTTTTATGTTTAGATTACACCATAGTATATAGTAGTATTTTTGAATTTCTGCTGTAGGTCAACGAAATTCAATGCAGTTTGGTATTCCCATGCGCTGGCTAGACCCAGGTGAACATGACAAAACCAACTGCTACGCGTGCCAAAATCGCGGCATATTAAAGTTGAATAGGTATAGGCGAAAGAATGTTGTATATAAAGCCGTACCATCAGCTTTGCTCCCTGTGTCACATTCTGATGAGCTTCCAGTACCTGAACTACCCCGTACAAGTCCTTGCCAACATATTGATGCTACTTCATGCGCTGTGACACAAGACATTGGCAGTGATTATTCAGGAAATGAAGCACCTCCAAGCCCAATTTTAATGTCGCAAGAGCATTTAAATGCATTGGTACGGAAGCTGAGTCTATCGAAAACCAAAGCAGAAGTATTTGCTGCAGACTTGAAAAGTCTTTATGTGCTTGAACCTGATGTTAATGTTACAAATTTTCGTAAACGCCAAGACATTTTCCTGCCATACTTTTCAGTTAACGCATCTAACACGTTTGCTTATTGCAACAATATTGAAGGCTTAATGATTGAAATGAATATAGAATATAACCCCAAAGACTGGCGTATCTTTATAGATTCATCCAAGAAAAGTCTAAAAGCTGTACTCCTCTATTATGATAACTCCAAAATTCCGGTTCCAATAGTATATGGAATCGACATGAAGGAAACTTATGATTCCATGAAATTCACATTGGAATCGGTTAAATATGAAGAGCACGAATGGCGGGTCTGTTGTGACTTAAAAGTAGTAAGTTTCCTCTCGGGTATGCAGGCTGGATACGTTAAGTATGGATGCTTTTTATGCACGTGGAATAGCAGATGGAAGGGCAACCAATATTCCAAAAAACAATGGGACCCGAGAACTGAAGGGACATTAGGCGAGCATAATATTCTCCATACACCGCTTGTACCAACAAACAAAATTCTTTTACCACCATTACACATAAAACTTGGTGTGGTAAAGAATTTTGTTAAGTGTTTGGATACAAATGAATCGGCATTTAACTTTCTGAAGACATTGTTTCCAAAACTAAGCGAAGCAAAGATAAAAGAAGGTATGAATGCTAAAACGTTACTTTTTTATTTTGGTTTCACACCAATAAATTTACAAAATCTGGTTTTCTCATTACAACAGGTGTTTTTGTTGGTCCAGAAATAAAAAGGCTTATGCGTAGCGCCGAATTCGATGAAATGCTTTCACCAAATGAGCTTGTCGCATGGAAAAGCATTAAAGGAGTCATTGACAATGTTCTAGGCAAAAATCGTTCTCCTGCTGCTCGAATGCTCGTCGACACCATGATGAGTGCATTCGAAAAACTAGGTGTTCATATGTCACCAAAAATTCATTTTTTGAATTCTCATATGGACTACTTCGAACATCACTTGGCAACAGAATCCGATGAACATGGGGAACGATTTCATCAGACATGTGCCCCCATTGAGGAACGGTATAAAGGCAAGAGTATTCATTCTTTTATAGCCGACGTATGCTGGACATTATTGGATAACGGTGTGGAATTGCCAAGAGCAAAACGAAAAATATAACGAATATCGGTCTCTCCGCCTTTTTGCTCCAAATCGGTTGCCAAATATTGCCTATCCTGTGCTCTTTGCAAGTCAGTCTTCCACAAATGGTCTTGCAGTAGTTTGGACCCGCTGCTTTGATTGCCGAAGTTAAGGAGCTCAAATACTCATCTCTGCTTTACTGCCTAATCAGTGTACCAACAACGTTCCTACTGATGTTGCTAACGGTGTTTCTCGCGCCCAATCTGATGTCGTTGCTGCTAGCCCGGCTGATGCTGGCTCTCACACGCAATCTACTCCACGCAATCCCAGTGCTGCGGTCGCTGCTGCTTACTCCGTTGTTGCTGATTCTTACGCTCCGAAATCTGACATGTTGCGCGTTTCCAGTCCTACTGTTCGGAATGTTGCCAACCCCGGTGCTTTTGCTGCTTCTCAGAGTGGTGTACTGCGCTCGATCGTTGTTTTGACCTCTGCTCCACCGGCGCCGCCAGATATGGCGTTGCTCTGTCATCATCAAGCAGCTCACCCAAATCCAGCCTCGGTGTTGCTGCAAATTCCAATACAGCATAATGTGTATGTGTGTTCATAATGTGTCTCATCGGCGCGAGGTGTCCTAAAATAGCGTAAAATAAACTGGGTTTTTTGAGCCGATAGCTTTTTCCCAAAGAGTGTGTGTTTTATTTAAACCGTAAACAAGACTATAAACTGCCGCGGTACACAAAAGATTTGAAACATAAAAATAAGTTCTATAAGTAATACAAATAAACCAAAAGTTTCCATTACTTTAGGAAGTGCACTACGACCTAAAAGATATATTTGCTTTCAACATTTTTCCCATACACACTAACCCTCAAAAATGAAATTTTGAATAAGTACGAAATAAACACTTAAACACATTTTCAGTTTTGGCTTAATTCTGGCGTTGAAATTAATTTCTGAGCTTTGATGTATTCAGAGACCTATAGTAGAATTTTATGGCGAATATTTTCGTGGTAGATTTTTTCCTTAAAAAGTCCTGTTTTACAGGACATTTTTGGCATTTTAGAAAAAAGGGTAAAATTGACCCATAAAAATAGTAGCTACAGGGTTAAAATGCTCCACAAAAATATTCTTCGTAGTATTGTACATCAAATTGCTGAACACATCATATACCTAAAATGTAAGGTTACATGGTTTTCGTATGCCGATTCACCATAAGAATGTGCAAAAGGGGGAAAACTTTGACCCCCCCTAAAAAAAAATTCAGATGTAAACTTTAAAAACGCCGATACACGTATATTTTTTTTTGGTCCCCTCTACCAGAATCCGTTGTCAGAACCTTGTTATTTTTTTTTGTGTTGTGCAGTGTAATTAAAACAATAAAAATCATTTCAATCATTTTCATAACATGGCGACCGTGACAGTGTTGAGTAAAATCACACTAGTTCCAGCCAAAGTAATTAAAAACAACGCAACAATCAGTGCCGTAGACGTGTGCAACACAAAATCGCAGGAACTCGCATCAAGCAGTGTTCGTGCCTAGCCAATTTAACGAAAAATCAAGCAATTCTCACTCTGTGTCTGTGTATGTGCGTAAGCGTGATGCTGTTTTAACACTTGAACACCCCGTTGTTGCCACAACTACTCCCCGAACGACACACAAGACCACCGTTTCCGTTGCAGCGAAGATACTAACATTGGCGTTCTAACTGTGGACGGTATCTCCTCGACGTATAGTGCGGATTTAACAACAACAAAAAAATTTTCAAACAAAACAAAAGTTTCCAAATCAAACAAACAAAAACAATTTTCAAAACTGAAAAACAAAAACATTTTCATAACATGTGAAACAAAAAAAATAACAAATGAAACAAAAGATTTATTAAAATCTAGAAACATACAGCGAATACAAATTGTTTTCTGTATTTAACAATAACAACAACACCAGTAGCAAGCCAGCAACAGCCAGCCAGTCAACCAGCCAGCCAACACAAGCAGCAGCAATGATAGCGGCAACAGCAATATAAGGAAAGCAGCAGCAGAGCAACCAGCAACAGACAACTACCAAAAATCAAATTGAAAATGCAGTTTGCCGTGGAAGTGAGCGCGTGGCTTGGTGTGACTAATTTGGTCAAAAGTCCCGATTCTCGTATTTTCCTGCTTTTAAGACCAGCAAACATCCGCTAACATGAAGATCTACAATGATATCATCACCGGTGACGAGATGTTCGCCGACACTTACAAAATGAAGCTGGTGGATGATGTAATTTACGAGGTCTACGGCAGGCTGGTGTCTCGCAGTGAAGGCGACATCAAAAATCGAGGGTTTCGACCCACCCGACCATGTGGAGGTGTTCAAGACCAACATGAACAAGATGATGAAGGAGATTCTCTTCAAAGACTTGCAGTTTTTCACTGGCGAATCGATGGACTGCGACGGCATGGTGGCCATGTACATCGCTTAGTTGCAATTACTCCAGACATTTCCTTTAATTATAATTTGAACCAACTCGACTAAATGGAATCCAAACGAATTTGATACTTTACGCCCTGGTACTGCTGACACAGATACATATATATTTGGTCCACATTTGAGCATTGTAAACCCTTCCAAAATGCTATTTATTGTAACTAATAACATTTATTATGTATTTTAATTTTGTATTTACGAGATCTTAGTAATTTTCTCCAAAAACGCTGCATGCTTAAGTAGGAGTGACACGGCAAAGGAAGCGTAGTAAAATGGTTAACAAAAAAAAATATGCAATTGTGCAGTGTGTACTCGAGTAAATTTTTATAAACATTTTTTTATTTTTTGTTAATTTGTATAAGATTAAAAACAACAACAACAACAACCATTATATTGTAAAAATAACTAAACTGCTGTATTGAAAAGAGAAAAACATTACTCAAAAGAAAGTTGCGGACAAGGTAAAGAAAATTCAGTAGCAGATGCACTATCCCGCATCACGATTCACGATTTAAAGGAATTAAATATTGAAAACTCCAAAGTGCGAAGAGTCACCACAAGAGCACAAAACAAAAAGCACGTAACAAACAATGATAAACCGAATTCAAATCCCACTGTTCCAACAAAGCCCAAATTATATGACGTCATAAATTTAAATGATGTCAAGAAACGTGTTAAGCTTAAATTGTCTTCGGACAAATGTTATTTTAAGCATGGGAAGAAAATCCTAACACATATAAAAGTTAATGACTTGTATACTAATGGAAAACTTGACTTCGGCACATTTTTTCCAAGGCTTGAAGAAGAGGCCGGTAAGCAAGGCATTGACACATTACAAATGTCACCGAGTGAAAATATTTTTGAGTAGGGTAGCGTGGTCCGAACCCGACCCCCTAATTGGCAAATGCAATAAAAGTGCTTTCAATTTATATTTTTTCACAAACCAAATTTTTTTTTTTTAGAATAAACATTATTCTAGGTTGTAAGTCGCTTGACAAGGTTTTTGGAAACTTTTTTTTTTAAATAACGAGGTCATATTCAAAGTTTGCATATTTGTTGTTTTCAAAAATGTGGTCCGAAACCGACCTCCCTTGCCATTCACTTGCAACAATAAAATTCATCAAAATTTGATAGCACCTATTCAAGCTTAGGTCATAACGAATATAAAAAACTTATCTTTTGATTTTTCAAAAAACAATAAAGCACTTGTAACTGAAGTTCCGTGTAGGCTCAAAAATGAATTTTATTCCTGTCAAAACACAACACGTCACATAACCACGAAATAAAATGTGTAATATGATGGCTCTCCGCCTACAACTTGTAAGTGTTGTAAGAGCTTTTAAATGCCCCCACCGACAGTTTGGGGGGCAGCATAATGACTGAGAAACATGTGGAGGTCGGTATGGGACCACCGGTCGGTTTCGGACCACGCTACCCTATATAAGTATATGCATAAATGAATTTAAAAAATTGGGCAACAAATGTTTGAAAAATTTAGAGATAGTGTTACTACCTCGGTTGACTATAGTGAATGGGCGAGATAAAGCTGAAATCGAAAAAATTAAAAAAAAAAAGTTTCATGATGATCCAATCACTGGTGGCCACAGTGGGACATCTATTATTATTGGAAATACATGACGAAAGATATCACCAAGTATATCAAAGCATGTGAAAAAATTCAAAAATCAAATCAATCAATCAAAACAATAAAACACAATAAACCACCTGCGATTCCAACCCCAACACCAGCGACAGCATTTGACATTGTTCTAGTGGATAACATAGGTCCACTACCGAAAACAGAAAATGGTAACGAATACGCTGTTACAATTATTTGCGATCTACCAAAATTAAAAAAAAAGATATTAAAGTAATACTAAATATATCCTTGCGCAAGGATACAAATATTAACATTTATTGAATATTAAAACTAATTTTAAAATTATATTATATTAAGTATATTATTATAAGAATAATCATGAAAAAAAACAAATTTAATAATAAAATAAAATTTAAATTTTAAATTGTCATTGTTAAACAAAAAATTAAAATTGTAATTTAAATTTAATAATAAAATAAAATTTAAAATTTAAATTTAAAATTTAAATTTAAAATCGTAATTGTAATTGTAAAACAAAAATTAAAAATTGTAATTGTAATAAAAATTGTATGCTGAAAGAATTTTTTTTTCCCCCCTGAAAAGAAAGGTGTTGTGGTGGGAGCCCGGCTTGGCTACACATTCCCATAGCCTTGGGAATGATAGCAAGCTGACACCCGCTCGTCACATGAGCGGCCACAAGCGGGCACCCACAAACAAGCACCGTGTACTAAGCATGCAGACCGGTGCGTCAGCATATTCCCACGATTGCTGGCCTGCATGCTTGGTACGCTCTTATGGCCAATTTTTCAGTGCGAGTTTAACTCAGTTTCTAGTTTAAACTTCGTTTAAACTTAAAATCGAATTTTTCAGTCAAACTTGACTGAAGTTTAAACTCAGTTTAAACGCCCAACCCTGCACGGTTAAACTAAGTTTAAACTGTCAACAGCTTCTGACAGTTCATTTATTTTTTGTTTTGGTCAGCTCTTGTCTGTCGTGAGCGAAATTCTTTTTTTGCACCTTTTTTTAGATTCTTATACTTTGTGCACAACGTTTTCGCGCACCGGAACTTATCAACAAATTTTGAATCGAAATCGTCCTCAATTTCTTTCCATTTCGTTTGTTTTTCCTCGGCACTCACGCGGTCTGTCTTCTTGCGCTCGAGCACTTGTTTATTTTTTTCACAAGTGCAAGAAGACATTCGATTTCCCGAGACGAAAAATTTGGACTCCGTTTGCTTATTTTGAATTTTTTAATGAAATACATTAATTGAGCGCAAAGAATTTATTTACGAATGACAATCAAAACAAAGGAAAATTATTAGCTAGATAAAAATATTGACGGTATTGCCACCCCCAAATGACAAATATTTGCTCCAGTTAAACTAGCACTGAAAAACTGCTTTGTCGTTTAAACTGTGTTTATATTTAAACCAAGTTCAAGGAAACTACGTTTGAACTGCGTTTAAACTCGCACTGAAAAATTGGCCCTTAGTATGTTTTTAGGGTAAGTCAGTTGTAAACCAGACATCAATAAAAGCGGACGTGTTCCGTTAATAAATAACACAGTACAACAATTTTGCGGTTTTCAAAAAACCCGCGGAGTTTCTCAACTGTTCCTTATATTTTCGGAGTCACTGATCACGAATATGTAATTACTAGCTGACCCGGCGAACTTCGTCCCGCACGACATTTGTTGTTTTTTTATAATGAAATACGCGAGATGGCGAATCAATGGCGATGCAAATTGACGAAGAAACCCAACTAAAGGAAGAGGAGGGAGCTACTGATTAACGCAATCGAGGCCCTCAAATAAGCAATGTTGCTGCTAAGTTTCAGTAAAGAAATGGATAGCGCTTGAACCATATTTAAATTATATTCGCAGGGCTACGCCCCCTTATTCAATACCCGCACAATGCCCTCTTTTGAAGGAGAAAATGGTAGGTTCGTACTAAGTGTCATTGCTGAGCGACTTATAGTTCAGCGGAATAAGTGGGTCACAAAAAATGTGCCACGCCCCTTGTCCACCGCCCATTAAATCTGACCAGTAGAATGACTCATCTATGGGACGACACTATACTAAATTTCAATGCTGTGCACCTTACAATTTCGAAGATATTCTATATTAAAGATTTGGCTTGTATGGGTGGCGCCACGCCCCCCTGTCCAATACCCGCCTCATTTCCTTTGTCGAAAGATATGAATAAATGGTAGGTTCGTACTTAGTTTCATTGCTGCGCGATTTATAGATCAGTGGAATAATAGGGTCACAAAAAATGTGCCACGCCCCATTTCCAACGCCCATCAAATCTTACCAATAGAATGCCACATCTATGGGACGACACTATACTAAATTTTAATGCTGTGCACCTTACAATTGTGAAGATATTCTATATTAAAGATTTGGCTTGTATGGTCGGTGCCACGCCCCCTTGTTCAATACCCGCACCATTCCCTTTGTCGAAAGATATGAATAAATGGTAGGTTCGCACTTAGTTTCATTGCTGTGCGACTTAAAGTTCAGCAAAATATTTGGGTCACAAAAAATGTGCCACGCCCCTTGTCCAACGCCCATCAAATCTTACCAGTGGAATCACTCATCTATGGGACGACGCTATACCAAATTTCAATGCTGTGCGCCTTACAATTTCAAAGATATTGCATTATTAAGATTTGGCTTGTATGGGTGGTGCCACGCCCCCTTGTCCAATACTCGCCCCATTCGCCCTGTCGAAGGACATGACTAAATAGTAAGTTCGTAGTGAATTTAATTGATGTGTGACTTATGGTTCCAAAGTTATTATCTGAAAATGTACAAAATTCACGGTCAAATATCGCATGGATTTTCCGACTTTTCCAATAGATTTTCCGGAATTTTCTTTTCGCACGAACCTAAACTGACTTAATACGAATCGAACAAAACAAACCCCATGAAAATCGGCCGTTCCGTTTGACCGTGATGCTATCACACACATACTGCCACTCTCTTTTATATATATAGATTGATTTTTTTCGGTTCACCTCTAGTTTGGGTTTTACAGGGTCTTGAAGTTACAAGCTACACCCCAATTAAAAAATTAATTTAAATGGTTGAACTTATCCTAGTCTAACAATATTGTTATCAAAAGAAAGAGAATTATGTCTCCAACTCCTGGCGAAAGGATATAAAAATGTCCTTTTAAGAATGTATCCTTAATTATCCTGGAAGTTTTTCTACAAAAAAATTTTTAAAAAATATATTATAAAACCCTTACCATGCACCAACACATTGTGAAATTTCATCTTAATCAGTCCATTGGTTCAGCTGAAAAAAATTGTTGAAGTTTATTTCAACTCAAAAACTTAAATTATTCCAAAATTTTTCACAATGCAAACAATTTCAGGTCTTCACAAAACCCGCCCACTGTTCCTTATAATTCCGGAGCCGCTGATCACGAATATGTAATTTTTTTTTTGGGTCACCTCTAGATTGGTTTTTACAAGGCATTGAAGTTGCCAGCAACACCCACCTTGAAAACGAATTTAAATTGTTGAACTTATCTTAGGTTAGGTTAGGTTAGGGTGGCAGCTAGAAGAGCTCACTTAGGCCAAAGATACGGCCCGTTGTGGTACCACGTGAAGGACGTGGCCGCCCTTCAGGTTTGCGCACCCCCCCGGGTGTCAGGCAGGAGCCATCCCGATTCCGTAATGAATCGGGCGATGCGGCCGATGCTGGGTCCTGTGAGGTCGGCCAAACCGCTGAAGAACGGCGCACCCAGCACCCGGAGTCGTCTCCTCGCTAGTGCTGGGCAGTGGCACATCAGGTGCTCAACACTCTCCTCCTCGTCCGCATCATCGCAGCTGCGGCAATGGTCGTTGAAGGGGAGTCCGAGCCTCCTGGCGTGTTCGCCGTTCGTCCAGTGTCCCGTCAGCACAGAAACTGTGGAGTAGATGGAATTCCGCTTTAGTCGCAGTAATTCGCGTGTTCTGCCATGGTTAAGCGACGGCCAGGTTTCTCTGGAGATCCTGCAAAGGCTCTCCTCCGCCCAGAGTCGATTAGCCAGGCGAAGGTACGCCTGCTTGACCATCAATTTGACGGTCGCGAGGGGGATGCTACACTGCGTAGTAGGTGCTGGAAGTAGAGTGCCCTTTCTGGCCAGCTCGTCCGCCATGCAGTTGCCAGGGACGCCGCTATGCCCAGGGACCCAACTCAGGTGAACCCTGGCATGCTCCGCTAAGTCATTCAGAGCGGCCCGGCACTTTGCTACCAGTTTGGAAGAGGTATATGTACCCCTCAAGGATTTTATTGCAGCCTGGCTATCCGAGAGAATACATATAGCCGAGGGAATGAGGGGTTGCGATCGCAACCGCTCCACTGCCAGCAATATTGCCATGGTCTCCGCTTGGAAGACGCTACAGTGGTCCGGGAGCCGAGCAGTAATGTTGGCCCCCAATTGGTCGCAGAAAACCCCACACCCGACTCTATTTTCAAGTTTAGAGCCGTCTGTGAAGATTTCGACGGCGTTTGGCAGTGAGCGACAGTCCTCTGACCAGTCGCTCCTGCTAGGGATCCCTATCGTGAACTTATGCTCGAAGATAGGGGGAAGGACTGTGTAGTCGATATGCGTCGGGGTTGGAAGATCCAGCCCGAGGATCCGAGAGTGGCCTAAGTCCGCCCGTGCCCAACTGCGTATGGCATTCAACCGAACAGCGGCAATTTTGGCGGACTGCCTTACTAGTAGGGTCGAAGGAACCCAATTAAGCATAGTAAAAAGCGCCTTGGTAGGCGTGGAACGGATGGCACCTGTTATGAGTGTGGCCGCAAGTCTCCTGACTCTATCGAGCTGTTTCAGGTTAGCTTGGCTAGCCGCCGCAGGCCACCACAACTCATCTTAGTCCAACAATAATAGTATCAAATTAAAGAGAATCAATTCTTTAGCCCAAAGCCATGTCAATGTTAATTGTACGTTATATTTTGAACTATTTTTGAACTAGAAAACATTGCACATTGAAAATACAGTCGTGTTTATTTAATAGTAGTAATAATAGTAGGGCAAGTAATTGGTACTACACTTATTTGGTAAACTAACAATATATTAATTTTTGGAATTGACTTTGAGCCCATGAAAAAGCTGAGTCGATGGCGTAAGCTTCGGCTTGGTACACTGTGCAAGCATTGTGCATCTTGAACATGTGCATCTTGAAAAGAACGACGAAGGCCGAGTCATCTGTTTCAAGTTTGCTGCCATCTGTGTATATGTGGTTTTCTCAGGAATCAAGGATGTTAAAAAAAATTTCATAGGCAGCCACAAATCAAAAGACTATAAAGAATTAGTACAACAAATGATTTCTGCATTCACAGATATTAACGTACTCATGTCGTTGAAAGTTCATATGTTCCATAATCATATCGGGGTTTTCCCTTCAAATATGGGAGAATTATCTGATCATCCTAGCAGGATTCCACCAGAAAATGCTCCAAATGGAAACTAGATATAAGGGAAAAGTTCTGGAGTGTGAAGGATAGGATAGGATAGGAAAGGTGAAAAGCAAGAAAGTAGTTGAATTATTTCGTCCTTTTGACACAACGGCTGTATTCATCTTTCAACTCGTCTTGCTTCACACTCCAGCAGTATTCTGCAACCATGGCATGTAAACTCTTTCCCTTATATCTAGTTTCCATTTGAAGCATTTCCTGATGGAATTTCTCGCTATGTTGATCTGATAATTCTCCCATATTTGAAGGGAAAGATTAACATGGGACTGATTAACATGAAATTTCACAATGTGTTGGTGCATGGTAAGGGTTTTATAATATATTTTTTTTTAATTTTTTTGTAGAAAAACTTCCAGGATAATTAAGGATACATTATTAAAAGGACATTTTTATATCCTTTCGCCAGGATAATTACAAAAAAAATTATTTGATTTGAGTTGGAGACATAATTCTCTTTCTTTTGATACCAATATTGTTAGATTAGGATAAGTTCAACCATTTACATAAATAAATTTTTTTAATTGGGGTGTAGCTTGTAACTTCAAGACCCTGTAAACCCCAAACTAGAGGTGACCCGAAAAAAATAATTACATATTCGTGATCAGCGACTCCGAAAATATAAGGAACAGTTGAGAAACTCCGCGGGTTTTTTGAAAACCGCAAAATTGTTGTACTGTGTAATCATAGATATACTAAATAATGCATCAGTGAACAGTTTGAGACTAAAAAAGTGTGTTTTAAGGCAAAATGTGTCGGGAATCGCTGTAAAACAAACAGGTATATCACATTACCCGAACTTACTCTATGTTCCTGGATTTTTTGTTATTTTAAGAAGCATTCCTTCTTTGTCGGATAATGTTATTACATCCTCCGATATCTTCCGATCTCAGAAAATAATTCAATTTGAAAAGTGGTCTAAACACCTATTTTTCGACAAAATTTATTTTTTTCATCCCTAAAAGTATGCAATCAGCATGAAAAATTGAGAAAACTGCAAATAAGCAAAACATACGTCTATTATTATCGTTTTTATTGCAAAACTAAAGGGTCCTAAGACAATTTCTGTTACTCTTTGCAATTATCAATGTTGATCAAGATTGATAAGTAGATAGATTTGAAAGGGAAAATTTGCACTGAGACCAAAGTTAATCTATTGTGGCCCCTACAACTTTAGAGAACGTCCCCAATCCCACCGACCTAATGAAGCTTAGTAACTCACGTGGGAGTAGGTGTTTGTTGTTCTCTTCTACAAGCCAGTACTGGCCCAGGTGCTGTCTCCTACTGCGGCATACAGCATCGCAGTGCAGTATGACGTGCTCAGGAGTCTCCTCCGCCATTTCGCAGAGTCCGCAGACGCTTACCTGTTCTAACCCGGTTGTGTGCATGTGTTTCCTCATCCTGCAGTGCCCGGTTAACAGCCCGGTGGCCAGTCTAAGCTGGGTTTTTCCCAGTCTGAGGCATTCTTCACTCCATCTGGAGTTATAACCTCTGATGAAGATTTTCGATTGCCTATGACCTGTGGCATTTGACCAGTGTTGAGTTCCTGGTTTTTTTCCTCAAGTCTTAGTGACTCTGCTAGAGTGCTTTTGCCCAGCCCAATGAAAGGTTCTGGTGCAAGGGGGATCGTAGCTGCCCCAGTTCTAGCAAGACTACCAGCCTCCTCGTTCCCCTCTATTCCTCTGTGTCCTGGAACCCAGAGGATTTTAACCTGGTTATATGTACCCAGTTTATTCAATGCTTCTATTCCAGCACCAACCCTGAGGTAATCTCATACGAGATTAGTGCTTTGATGGCTGCTTGACAAAGAACAAACAAGAGAGAACAAAAGACTATGTCTTGCCCCCTGTACAAACGCTCGAGGTTAATCTGCACACAGAGCCTGAGCCTGATGGCATATAATTCTGCTTGAAATATGCTGGGTGTATTCCCCATGGGCTCATAGTGCTTGAAGCGAGGTCCAAATACCCCCGCCCCGGTTTCCTCGTGCGTTTTGGAGCCGTCTGTGAACCACGTATGTGGTTTGAAATGGGACTAGTGTGCTTCCCAGTCCCAGTCCACTTTGTTACTCATATATACTACGAAGTTTTTCTCGTAGTTATATGTTCTCGTTATTGTATCCATTGGATACATTACGTAGGGGTTACTAACAGACAGCACGTCTAAGTCTCTGCGACTTAGAATGTGATCCCCTCCTTTACTGGTTCTGGCCAGCTCAAGGACAGTGCGCTTGGCCGCCATTTCAATTGCTATGTGCAATGGTGATATCGATTAAATGTAAAATCTGAAAAATCTAGCTAACACACTCGTTGCTATAGCTCACCAAAAATGACTAAAATTGCAAATTTAAGTCTCAGACATTGCCAAACTACAAAAGTTTAAGAAAAACAAAATGGAGATTTCAATTCAGCAGACCATGATTAACTAGTATACCCGCGGTTGTATGGAGTCGAATCACTGTGCGTCGTTTTCATTCGTTAAGTTGAGCCGACAAAATTTGTCGAAATTGGGACAATCGTGTGGTCCAAATATAAAAAGTTTTGCTCAATTGACAATTGTTGCGTAGTCAATACCCAACCAGATTGGGCTATGATCGGCGCATTTGCGGCAATCGTGGGACCTTAGCTTTAGGCTTCTATTGGCGCCCTTTTTAAAATCCCTTTTTAATATGGGCCCATTTTGATACCACAAAATCTACCTCTTTGAAAAGTGTATACAAACGATTGGGGAAAGGCGGGAGGGGACCTACAGTTTTACTACGAATCCGAACGGCGTTTTTTTTGGCAATTTTCCTTTCACACTTTGAGGTTTTGCCATTGCCCGTCAAGAGTGCACTTGTGCGACTCTTGTAATTCGCATCTGCTTCATGTGGATAGCAACCTTGGGCTTCGATATGAGAAGCCAGCATGCTACCCGCACAGAACGCTCTTCATGGTGAAGTTGAAGAGGTCGCATGGACACGGATCACCCTGTCTGAAGCATCGAACGGTATCAAATGAGTCCGAGAAGTCACTTCCAACCTTGACGGAGCTGCATGTATAGGGTGTTTTTTTTAGAGGTATAGAACTTCGAATTGAAATAAAACACAAGAAAATCGTTTTAATGTCCATCAATTTGGCTTTATTGGAAGGATAATTTTATGCCATTAATGTTTAAATATGATTTCGGGCATGTGGCCGCCGCGGCTGGCTCGAATAAAGCCAATTCTACAGGTCCAATTTTCAACCACTTTTTCGAGCATTTGGGGCCGTATGTCGGCAATAACGCCACGAATGTTGGCTTTCAAGTCCCCTAACGTTTCTGGTTTGTTGGCGTAGACGAGCGACTTCACATATCCCCAAAGAAAATAATCCAATGGTGTCAAATCACACGATCTTGGCTTATCATGGCTCTATACCGGTCTCCATTAACGGTAACTGACTCTCCAGCATTATTTCGGAAGAAGTATGGCCCAATGACTCCACCAGCCCATAGAGCACACCAAACAGTCAGTTTTTGTGGATGTAATGGCGTCTCAAGGGTCTCATGTGGATTCTCTTCACTCCAAATGCGGCAATTTTGCTTGTTGACGTAGCCATTCAACCAAAAATGAGCCTCATCACTGAACAAAATTTTGCGATGAAAATCAGCATCGAGATCAATCTCATTTTCGGCCCATACACCAAAATCACGACGCATTGCATGGTCTCGCGGCTTTAATTCTTGCACAAGCTGGATCTTGTAAGGTCGCAAGCCAAGATCTTTGCGCAAAATCTTCCATAAAGTTGATGGACAAAGCTCCAATTGCTGTGCACGGTGGCGAATCGATTCATTCGGGTCCTCTTCAACATTTTGCTCTACAGCAACGACGTCTCTGCGGATGCGTATTATCACATAGAGTAAACGTAGTGCGAAAACGACCCATGGTTAACCGAATTAATTGCTCTGATGGACGATTATGTCGACCATAAAATGGACGGAGCTTGCGGTAAACTTCGCGAACTGAACCATTATTTTCGAAATAAATTTGCACGATTTGCAAGCGTTGTTCTTTTGTCAACCTGTTCATGATGAAATGGCAAACCAAACTGAACATAAATGACATTAGAGTTGCCAGATTTGACCACAAAATGCCAGTTTTATCTCTATTCGAAAAACAAACCTCTAAAAAAACACCCTATATTACTCAATATTTCTCTGCAAAGTCTCAGCACCTTTGCATGGATACCATAGCCGCACTATTAGGGTCCAATCAGCGCCTTGGGGAGTGGCTTATATCTTTATCTGGAAAGGATGGTTAGGATGGCGATGGAAAGTAGGCTGATACCACAGAATAAACAGTATACAGAATGCGCAAGTCGACCAGCGAAGCAATCTGAATTTCGGGTGCGGGCCGAACGCAGAAGAGGTGAGGTAACAGAGTTTGTTGAACAGAACTTTTGTCTCTGTTAATTTCTCGTGCGACGATGATCTCTGTTATTGTCAACTTCGGTAAGTGCCGAGTGGTGCAGACCGAGTTCGTGAGCTCGATGCCGGCCATAGAAGTTACTGTTATTTTCAATGAAGCGAAGGAAGGGCGATGTGCTATCGTTGTTATTGTGTTGATCAACGAATGAAAATTGTAAATTTTGAACTTTTGTTTCTGGCTGACATTGGCTGGCAATTCCCGACGTGTGTCGGTTAATAAGAACAAGTTTTTTTCATGTTATTATGCGATCGACCTTCTGCGTGAAGAAATTTGTATCTCCTTATGAGCACTTGAATGCTAAGGTTTCGCTAATTTTGGCTTAAATGACTTCTCGTCGCGATTTATTATTTTATCCCACTCTAGGCCCCCAGTTTTTTGGCCCAAACATTTGTTTGTCAAACCTAAAAAAATGAGAGGTTCCGAAGAATCGGAATTACAAATTTGTGCATTTAATCATGTCTAATGTATGTACATATCTATTGTAAAGCAAAAAGCTATAAGAAAAAAGTAAGTAAGCAACGACGATCCCGAATGATGGCAGAATAAATTTTTTGTTTTGCTTTTTTCGATATATGTACGTACATCCACCATTTAAAGGATATTTCGTACACATCGATTGTCCCAAATCGTTTAAGGGGGTCAATACGTGTAAACGGTATATTTTTGGAATCGCGCATACGCCGGAAAAAATTAATACAATGTAAAATTTTTTTTCATTCTTTTATGAAAAGGTAGCAGTGCAAGAAAAAAATTTTGTTTTTTTTGGCGTGCTCAAAATGGCGGCGGTGTGGGGGTCCAACGTTGGGCCCAAATTCTAGTAGAAGTTGTGCCGGCGCCCCAAAAATAATCTGAAAAAATATTGCTATTAGTTATTATGAGAAAATATATGTACCTTCTGAAGTAACTATCAAAAAAAAAATATTTTCTCGAAAATACAAAAATACGCTCCAGCCGAAAAAATCCTCTTTTTTTTCTTAATTTCCCGAAAATGGCGCCGCGGATTTCGCCAAAAACAATGAAATTTTTAGTTACTTTAGAAGTTCTATGTTTCAAAAAGTTGCTGCCCAAATTTTAGATCAGTGGGACTAAAACTTGCCGAGATATTCTACTTCCATAATCAAAAACCAGTGTTTCGAAATAATTCGGTTTAAACTTTGCGTTACCGATATCATGCGGAACGAATTGAATCAATTGAATCAATAAAGCGCTGCTGCAGGGGGACGGGTCATCAGAATTAAAAACCACTTGAGGGGGATATTCTTCAGACCCCCTGGAGTCTATTTAAAAGAAAATTTTTTTTTGGAAAATTTTGTAAATTTACACGTATTGACCCCCTTAACTACGAGGGCGGGTCAATAAGTCCGTGACTTTTTGAATTTCCCGCCTCTTAATTGAAATGGCAACACTGCTCCCGTCAACAGTCATCTGTCAGTTGACTCTTGTCAAAAATTGAACAAGCTGCGACATTTAGTTTGTTTTTGACAGCCGTTAATATCAGACTACCGCGTTGACTGAGAAGAAAATGGAAAAAAGTGAATTTCGTGTGCTCATTAAGCATTATTTTTTGCGGAAAAAATCCATTACGCAAACCAAGGCTAAGCTTGATAAATATTATGGGGACTCTGCACCATCCATTTCCATGGTAAAAAAGTGGTTTACTGAATTCCGATGTGGCCGTACAAGCACGGAAGATGCCGAACGTTCTGGACGCCCAGTTGAGGTCTCCACATCCGAAACAATTGAAAAAATCCACGATATGGTTTTAGCCGATCGGCGATTAAAAGTGAGAGAGATTGTGGAAGCCATAGGCATCTCACATGGCTCAGTCGTTTCAATTTTGAATGATCATTTGGGTATGAGAAAGCTTTCCGCAAGATGGGTGCCGCGTTTGCTCACAATCGACCACAATGCACGGGTGCACACATGTGCAGTTTCCATGGCAAAAATCCATGAATTGGGCTACGAATTGCTCCCGCCTATTCACCCGATCTAGCCCCAAGTGACTATTTCTTGTTCCCAAACTTGAAGAAATGGCTCGGCGGAAAGAGATTTGCCTCCAATGACGAAGTCATCCCACAAACAAATGCCTATTTTGAAGACCTCGACAAATCATATTTTTCGGAAGGGATAAAAAAACTGGAGAAACGTTGGGCTAAGTGTATAGATCTCAAAGGAGACTACGTTGAAAAATAAAATAACTTTTTATCTAAAAACCTGTGTTTCATTCAAAAAGTCACGGACTTATTGACCCGCCCTCGTATCATCAATATTAAAAATAGTGTGATATCTTTATACCGTAGTGACTTTGTAAGTCGATAAGTTACCACCTTTTGACATTCGTTCTCATATATTTTTGCACGCTACACTCCGTCGTAAAATTGCTACCGACAGTGTATGTACGCACTGCGCTGCACGCAGAATGAACCACAAAGCAAAAATAATTCAAATTCAATGTTTCATTTCCTAGCCGGCAACAATAACAACAACCATAGCTTATTGCTCTTCTCCCCATATATGTAAGAAGCAAGTGGCACTTCGTTTTGTTGGCCGACAACAACAGTAACCACAGCCTGACGCTATTTTCCCTTCAATGCTTCGCGGAGTCGAATGTGATCATTACTTTCTTCTTATCTCTGTGCTGTTTGTTCTGTGAAATAACATAAACGAAAGCTGTCTAGTGCTGTTCATAATGTTAATAGCAGAGGACGTAATGTTAAATTAACAGTGGTCGTAACATTACGACCCCTTAACATTTTTGAATTTGTATGAGATGCGCGTTCTCTATTACTGTTTATTCTGTGCTGATACCCTGTAGTTGGCACATATTGTTGGATCGCCTTTCTTCAACATAGGGTGAAGGGCACGGAGGTTCAAATGGTTGGGCCTACGTTCCTCCAGCCATTTTTTACGGATGACCTGATGCATGCACCCAATCAGCTCAACACCGCCGACCTTGAGCAATTCTGCTGGTAGCCCGTCTGGCCCTGCAGCTTTATTGTTGTTGAGTCGCTAAATAGCAACCCGGAACTCGTCATAGCTGGACAGTGGCACGTCCACACTGCCGTCATCGATTGGTGCCGTCTGCACAACTTTACTACTGATGACGAGCTAAATGATCGCCCGACCCTCACTTTGAATTGAATTTGGGGCCGGGCACCCGTCGAAGACGTCCTCGAGCTTCGCATAAAAGGCATCTTTGGTCACATCGTCCTCTTCCGTCGGGGGCGTGCGCGCAAATTAGGCTGATGCTAAAGTATTTAGCCTTGATACGGATCAAGGCCAGCCGTTCTTTCACCGAAGTGAGCCGAGAGACGTGGTGGCGACGTCTCTTGCTGACCACGAATCTGCAACCAAATTCGCATTTTCTGGATGGCGGTGATGTCAGCCTTAGATTTAATTAGGGCTTCTGCTTCGTGGTTTTTTAATCGTTTGCTGTCATCGTCAACATAGTGGGTTCCATCCGAGGCTGTTTTGCGTTCACTGGTTAGTTGATTTTTCGTGACGAGCACCAAACCCTGCAAACAACCCAAATTTCAAGTCCTGGGGACTGGACACATTAGTTAACTATTCAGTGGGTGCCAAATAGCTGTCCAGGGGAGCCACGCGGATTCGGATTAAGATTGTGCGTTTAATTTTTTTTATTGAATCGTGGGAAAAAGTTTTTTTCTTGAGATATTGAAGGGAAATTCCTTACAGTTTGGCATTCATAGACGGAAAATTTCAATAAATCGACGAAAAAGTGGGGTTTTTGGGACATTTTTGTCGAAAACACAGTTTGAATGTATTTTTTTTGCATTGGTGTCTTAAGCAAATTTGTTGATCGTTAAAATATCTACAAACTTGCCGAAGACAGTAACGCGATATTCAGAACGATTTAGGACCAATTAGCATTTAAACGTTCGAAGACTTAAGCGACGAACTCGACTGAAATGAACAAAATTCAAAGTCGGATTTCTCATAAACTAGAGCCAATCCAGCCAAACGCCTGGTGGAACTCAACTCAGTATACCTATAGAAAAGTCGCTCAGTAGGTCTCCCGCTTGTTACTTTTTTCGACTAGCACAGTGTTATTAAAATTATTTTGTACTTGCAAATTACAATTCAACTTGGTTTAAGTTGAGACATAGAATAGCCTTTTATATATGTGACTACTTCAATAATGTAAATATTTTTATTTCCAGAATCTCGAGTGAAAAAGAGTCCAGAAACCAAGTCGTAACTCTTTCCATGCCTTTATCATCTGTTGATAACGTTATCGGAGTGTTGAAAGATCTTGCCAATCTCCTACATATAGCACCACCTACAATTTACAAAATTGTTGATGCTCCAACATATAAATCTCCCAAGCAACATCTAGTAAATCAGAAAAAAAACACTATCAATAAAAGGAACATTCGTCGGAATGCCCTCCAAAACATCTTGTGTGGCAAAAACAAATATTGCTACACTTGTGGTCAACCTGTTGGTGTCTTTGGAATAAGGGCTCAAAAAACTCCTTTCTGCGGCTCAAATTCAAACTCTTCGTTTATAGCACCAATGAAATTAAATTTTTGCAGCAAAAAGTGTTATGACCACTCGAAAAAAATAAATAATGTTCGAGATGTGCAGAAAACTCATAGTTCTGTTATCCGATTGGACTTTAAGCCAGAAAACGAAAATAATGAAAATAAAGGTTTTCCCAAAAGTAAAGCAGACGAAATAGCGCAAAATAGCATGAATGCTTCAAAATTAAAAAATGTGAGGTATAAATATTTCAGTGCAAGTTGCTTTCCCCAGCGTCAGCAACTAAAGCACGTCGATGATAAAAACATAAATTTCTTTACAATTATCTCTACCAGTACACAAACTGGAGAAGAATATAAGTATGCAGACTGTATTTTAAAAAATTCTATGGAAGATAGTCGCCAGTGTGTTTTCTGCTATCAACGTGGAGACGGTTCACCAGATGGTCCATCACGTTTGCTGAATTTTGAAATAAACAAATGGGTTTGTAGTTGTTTATGAAATGTAAAAACTTTTAACAGTAATCTTTGTTTTTGCAATAGGTACATTTAAATTGCGCACTCTGGTCAAACGAAGTGTATGAAACCATAAGCGGCGGCCTAATGAACTTCCCAGCGGCTCTACAAGTTGGTCTTAATCAATCGTGCTCCTCTTGCCAGCAATTAGGTGCTACTGTTCGCTGTTTTAAAGCCCGTTGCGGGCTTATTTTCCATCTACCTTGTGCTATTAAAGAACAGTGTGTTTTCTATAAAAACAAAACTATACATTGCCAACAACATACCACTCGCATGGAAAAAGAAGATGAACTTACATCTCTGATTGTCCAAAGGCGTGTTTTTGTGGAACGCGATGAGAACCAACAAGTAGCAAGGGTTATGCATCACTCCGAGTTGACGAATATACTTCGGATAGGTACTCTTATTTTCCTTAATGTTGGACAACTGCTACCGCATCAATTGGAATCTTTTCATAATTTCGACCACATATATCCTGTTGGGTACAAAGTTGTAAGTATTTGTATGCATTATTTATATATTCAGTCCACAGTTGAATTACTTACAGACTATGGGAAACAATAAGTTCTTAACAAATTATTTAAAGAGACGAAATAAGGCTACTCTACAGCTATATTCGTTTGCACTAAAATCTAGATGTGGAATAATTTGTTTGTTGTACTGTGACAGAGAATAAACGATTATGTATCAAAGTCCGATTGATCTCTAAAGCACTAACAAAATTTAATAACTCAGGACACCTGATCTTACCACGCAAAATATTATATATGCGAACATCAGACAGACGAAAGTTCTGCTGTCACAGGGATTGCAAACCGAGTAATTTACGTCTGCTTGAATATGAAGAGAGTCCAGTGGGCCACAACATTTTTCGGATAGCAAATCTTGTAAACACATTTTGAATCATTTTAACGCGATTCGAATGATACTCGTAGTAAGGGCTCCAGATTATTGAAGCGTAATCCAGTTGACTCCGAACCACAGCTGTGTAAAGCGATTTAAGAGTCAAGAGATCCTTAAAGCTCTGTGAATTTCTTTTAATAAATCCCAGCATCGAAAAAGCTTTCGACGTAATGTAATCTATATGACTCGCAAAGCCTAGGTTAGGTTAGGTTTGGTTGGCTGACCCAAGGGGGTTTCACAAGGACCAAGTAGTGGTCCATAGTGGTGCCAAGATTCTGGAGTTCCAGACCTATCAGGCATGTTCTGACATTCACGCGATTTCATCCCGAAACCGAAATTACAAATCGCATGAATTGTTATATGGTGTTCTGCAATTCACACGATTTTGTATAAATTCGAAATGAATTGCGAAACAGCTGACTATCATTTCTGATAAAAATTTGTGCAAGAAAATTTGTTAAAAATGAGTGATTTTACACTTTCCGTCTATTTGATAACTCAAAATGAATGGTACAATCATGAAAAAGTGAGACGACGTATTCTGAGAGATCATTCCAATCCTTTTGATCTCCCACAATCAATGTAACTGTACATATGGAGTTATGTCCTTGGCACAAGCTCGTATCATGTGGCCCTTTGCAGATTCATCGCATATTACAGGGTAAACAAAGAATATTTCAAGAATATTTTGGACGACGTGAAGCCTTTGATAAAGTCATCATCTACTCCTGCCGAGCTGAAGCTAGCTGCCTCTTTAAGATTCTCTCTATTGGGAAGGATACGGACATAGCGCTGAGAAGAAGGACAGTGTCCAAGATTTTAACAGAAATGTTAAATGTCTTAGAGAAGGTCTATGTCCAAAAATTATCAACTTAAAATGAGCGCAGATGAAGTTCGTCGATCTAAGGACCACTTCTACAATTCCTTTGGAATCCCTGGAATAATTGGCTGCATCGATGGAACACATATAAAATTGTTGAAACCACAAGAGAATGAACTTTTATTCTTCAATAGGAAAGGATGCTTTAGCGTTAATGCGATGATAGTACGTTAAAAATAAGATATTTTCGAGCAAAATCTTTAAATAAATTAATCCACTTGCAGATATGTGACTACCAAATGCTAATAGGAGCTGTGGATGCATGTCATCCTGGCTCTAGCCACGGTGCTTTTATTTTTAATTTGTGCAAAGCAAAATAGTATTTATTTTCAAGATATGAAGACGGTGATCGCAATTCTCGGCTACTTGGCGATTCAGGTTATGGCTTGGAGCCTTTTTTGTTAACGTTATACCGGAATGCAACATAAATATAATTTGCAGCACTCAAAAGCTCTCAATATTGTTGAACGGGTTATTAGAGTACTTAAAAGTCATTTCAAATGCCTGCAATCTACTTTGCCATATACTCCGCAAAAGGTTGTTTAAATTGTTAATGTCTGCTTTGCTCTGCACAATATATGCCGCCTTCATAATGTCAATGGTATTGCCGATGATTGTGTGCAAGAAGTTACCGACGATTGTGTGACTAGTTACCTAGTTACTGGTCAAACCATTAGAGATGAAATTGCGAATAACATGACGCTGACACTTTAAAATATCTATTTTCGACTTTCATACACCCACACGCACACATTGATTTTCATAAACAGCATTCCGTCTACCCATCTGTCCGTCCGTCCATCTGACCATCAAAACCGACTGAAATATTTTTACTTATCAATTGAAATACATATCAACAAATAAATACAAATAAATATTTGTATTTAAGATAATAATTTTATGCGTAAAGGAACACTTGTTACATTGAATTTCTTTACATTTCAAATAAATTAATATTTAATTTTTTTCAGCATTTTGCAATTGAAATCGAATTTGTTCGATTTCCAGAACTTTCATTTCAAGTTCGTTTTTGGCTATTATGCTTTCTTGCATGGCCGCATAATGCATACGTCTGTCTTGGTTTTGCTCAGCAATTAGTCTATTTTGCTGCTTAACCAACCATCATTCATCACCTCCAAAGATTTGTATACTCTACGTAAGCCATTGCTACTTTCTGTTACTTTCCTATTTTCACGAGATATTTGAACTAGCTCTTTAATGGTTTCTGAAATACTTTGAACTCCACCTCCTTCCGTATGCATGTGCTTCTTAAGACAGTCCTGTAGAGTATTTTCACGTAGCCGCTTCCTCTGAGTAGAATCATGTGCATCGTCATCTCGCGATCTTTTTTTTGGAGTAGCAACTTGACTCGGCGCTGAAACCTCTTCTACACATACAACCTCATTAGTGCCAAATGCGGCGGTATAAATTCCACATATGATTGCTATCCTTTCATCTGAAGCTGTGGGAACGTATTTGTTGTAATCGCCTCCTCCAGTGGCTTTGTTCTCCAGTTTGTTGTGGGCAATTTTTTTTGCGGATGTTGCCTTTCCAGTCTGACCATACCTGTTAAAAACCAGCAATTGTAACTACCACGGTTTGGCAAATGACCAAAGTTATTTATGCTTACTTTATTCCAGCCATTTACGTCCTTTTGTGGTGGCCCCTCAGCATTTCGTTTTTTGGCCAGTTGTGTCCACAATGCCTCCACCGCAACACGATCTCCTTTCACAAAATTTTTAGCCAAGTCAGTGTTTTCTTTCATGAACTCCAAAAAGATCTTTTCCTGGGGGTTTTTGTGTTTACCCCTGTAAAGAGACTTCAAATTAACAATTTTTACCACAAAATACTTAAATTTTTGTCCGAGTTGAAAAAGGAAAAAGAATAATAATTGACTGGCACGACAGCCCGATACCGCGACTAAGGCCTAGCTACCCGCAACCATCCATGTTGTGCGTGCGAATTTTTACAAGGTTGGAAGGGACCTACAGTTTTATGCCGATTCCGAACGGCGAGTTGGGAGCTTTTTCATAGGCAATTTTACTCTCAGAGGTTTGTCATTTCCTGCTGAGAGGACAGCCGCCGAAAGAAAAATTGTTGTTTTTCTTTTTTCGGTGTTAGCAGCAACGGAGTCTTGAACCTGGGTTCGAGCGTCGCATTTGACTCGCGGCCCAACGCACTAGCCAGCTGAGCTACGGCGGCTGCGGAAAAAGAATAGTGAATTCGAATTGCAGAACATGCCAGATCACTCCGATTTTATGTTCGAAATCAAATTCGCAAAAGACGATTACAGAACATGTCTAAATGGTTTCACTGTCATTTTCGCCCGAAAATGAATTGCAGAACATGCCTGTATATGTTGTTTTTTTAAGAACTTCTTCGCAAATCTAAGTAAGTCGCGGCTTTTTTGCTCCGCAATTCCTTCCAAGGATGGGAACGACGCGGATCCAAGGCAGCTAACCCGTGATCTGTGGAGAGAAGGACAGTGGCATATCAAGTGCTCCAGGGTACCGTTGACATTGTCTTCACTACATCTTGTGCATGCATCACTTGGTACCAAGCCAAGTATGGCAGCTTGGGATGGTGTGAGACAATGTCCCGTGAGTACCCCAACTAATACCTTGCAATCCTCTCTCTGGAGTGATAGTACGAATTCTGTGTTTTTGTTATTATGCGCGCGAAGCATGATTTTTGCTGTCCTGTAAGATGTAGATCTCTCCCACATAGACGCCGCTTCGCCAATCACTGTCTCTTCAATTGCCGTCATGAGCGTGGAGAGGTATGGATGGATGTCTGGCACGCTAACCGCAGGCAGTCGTGCCCCGACTTTGGCGAGCGCATCAGCCTTCTCATTTCCCTCAACTCTTTTGTGACCCGGTACCCAATAAATAGTGACTAATCTGTCGCGGCAGAGTTCGTCCAATTTAGTTCTACAGTTCCGTACGCTGCCGCCTTTATGGCTGCTGGCTGTCAATATAGATATTAATTCGAGAGTTGAGAGGAGTGCGTTCCATTGCTAGTTGCGCCGCTCTTGTGGCAGCGTATACTTCTGCTTGGAAGATACTGCAGTAATCTGGGAGCCGGAAAGAGTGTTGAAAGTCAAGCTCCAGACAGAAAACTGCAGATCCCACACTCTCTGACATCTTGGATCCGTCCGTGCACAGGTTGTAGGATTGACGGCTGAGTTCAAGACCCTTTCGCCACCCATCCGGTTCTATAACCACGTGGGGTTTGATGTTAAAGTTGGCTTGAGGTATAGCGTAGTCTGAGCTATCGCCTAACCTTGCGTGTATCCTACTGTGGCCATAGGATCTTAGCGTTAGCTGTCCAGTTACCTTTAGTCTAAGCGCGGCTTTCTTAGCGGCCAATTTAGACCAATTGGTTGAAAGCCCAAGATTTTGGCCAGTGCCACTGTCGGAGTGGTGCGCATTGCGCCTGTTATACACAACCCAGCGGCTCTCTGTACGGTCTCGAGTCTTTTAGCATAGGTCATTTTATCCACCGCAGTCCACCATACTAGGATCCCGTAGAGCAAAATGAGTCTGATAACTGCAGTGTAAATCCAATGTGTGAGACGGGGGGATAAGTCCCAAGTCTTACCGAGTATTTTTCTGCAAGCGTATACGGCGTTTAAGGCTTTCCTATTCCTATCTTCCACATTCAGTTTCCACGACAGTTTACTATCCAAAATGACTTACTATACTTTGTATATGCTTTGGGAGTGAGTGTGGTGTTGTTCAATCTGGGTCAGCCAGGTTGGGATCTTGTACTTTGTTGTAAAAAGAACTCAGTCCGTCTTGTCTGGATTAATTTCCAACCCCACATTCTTTACCCAGTTATTAATTACTTTCAGTGCCCTCTCGAGTACTTGGCTCATTGAGTGGAGACACCTGCCTGAGACGATGACGGCCAGGTGATCCGCGTATGCAGTTAGCCTTTGCCCCCGTCCCTCAACTTTAGAAGAATTTTGTTCACAACTAGATTCTATAGTAGCGGAAAAAGCACGCCCCCCTGGGGGAGCCCCTCTTTGCCCTCCTTGCCATGTTCGTCGCGCCCCGCTCCGCCACCAGTGTTCGGCAATTTAGAAGATTGCCGATCCAGTGCTGTATGGATGGGTTCACATCAATTGATGCAAGGCCTTCCAAAAATGCCTCTGTGGTGACATTGTTGAAAGCCCCTGATATGTCAAAGAAGGCTCCCAGCGCGTACTCTCCGTAGTGTAAGGCCTTTTCTATCTGAAATACTACCCTATGAAGTGCCGTCTCCGTCGACTTGCCTTTCATGTTGATTGGTATTAGGCCAGGTGGAACAATTTCCTTAATAAACGAGTCTAACAGTCTTTTAAAGGTCTTCAGTATGAACGAGGTGAGGCTGACGGACCGATAGTCCTTCGGATACAAGTGGCTGCTTTTACCTGATTCCGGTAAAACTACAACCCTTGATAATCTCCAGTCCAACGGTACATAGTTCAGCCTCATACAGTTTCTGAATACGTCCTTGAGCCACGGTATCAGAACAGCACTTCCCTTTTGCGGGGAAAATGCCCTTCGGACCCGGGGATTTGAACGGATCGAAAGGGCCCAAAGCCCAGCGCAGTCTGGACGTAGTGACTAAGCCCTCACAGTTCCCCTGTTTTGCGCTAAGTGTAGTTGAAACCGAGTTAGAAACCTCAGAACAGCCAGGAAAGTGGGAAAGTGTGTGAAAGTGGTGGGAAAGTGGGCTTCTATAAGTGCCCCAAGCATATCCTTGCCATCCTTGGTCCATTCTCCACAATCTTAACAGATAAGTGATGGGATAGGAGGGGATTTTGCAAATATCTTCCGAAGTCTGGAAGCCTCAGAGGTCTTGTCCATGCTTCCACAGAAATTCTGCCAGGAACTTCTTTTGGCCCTCCGTATCTCCTGTTTGTAAGAATGAAGTAGTGCCTCCAACACCCTCTCTCCTCCTCTCCAACGCTCCACATAGTCGGCAAGTTTGGCTAGTTTGAAGAAGTCTCTAAGTTCCCTTCTTTGGCTACCAATGTCCTTGCTCCACCAAGGCGGCTTAAAATTTCGTCCTACCGGCCTTGAGGGCGGGCAGGATTCGTGGTATGCAAGGAGAACCTTGGCCGTTAAGAGTTTCGACTTAGCCTCAACGTCCGCGCTGGAGAGGTTTTGAGAGGCATTACTAAGATATACCTTTAACCGATTTGTATGTCCCAGTCCGCATTCCGCGGATTTCTAAAGACCCGTTGTATGCGCCATGATTTAAAGTTGACTGTAAAATGTATGTAATTGTGATCAGAGAAGGAGGGTTGTTTCAACACTCTCCAGTCTAAAATCCAGGTATTTACACCGTAAGAGAAAGTTATGTCCAGTACGTCTTCCGACGTCGGACCCTTGAAAGTTGGGATGTTTCCTCTGTTAGCTATTTCTACATTATTCTGTAGTATAAAATTAAAGGGGGACGCACGTACCACAACCTCGAATCCTCGTCTCGGGGCTTCTTCCATAAGGCACTGCAGCTCTGAGGGGGGTGCCTCGACGTCATGGACCAACAACATAACACAAGGCGACAAGTCTAGGCGTGTCGTCCCCTTCGATGGTGACCAGCGCCAGGTCATCAGAACTGAAATTAGGTAAAAGATATGCGTTAATATTCTTCCTAACAAGGATGGCGGATCGAGTCTTCCTTACCGTTTAAATAAATCCGGCAAAAAATTTGTGCAAAACGCGGGGGGTTCGTTAATCGTTATAAAGGGATTTATTTTGTTTAATTCAGTGTCTGTTTAATTCAGTGTATAATATGTGTTCACTGTAATATGTAATGTGTGTTCACTGTATGAATTCCGTTTTATGTACAATGGTTGTGATACAATGTTTGTGATTTGTGAATAATGTGAAATGTCTCTGTGTGGTACAAATTGAGTGGATGTTTTGTGTATAAAGTAGAATTGCCGGCGGCGTGACGCGATCGAACGTTCGTTAGCGAATGATAGCCGCAACAAGGTGCGAAAAAAGTGTCTAGGCAGCGGCGACTGACCGCATGATGCCGGTTGGAAGAAAAATTGGAAAGGAGTGGAAAAGAAAAGAGAGAGTGTGGAGAGGGTGGAGGAAGAGAGACCGAAGAAAGGATAGAACTTGAATGAGGGGAAATGGGATTCGCCGCCGCCTACTGTTGCTCATCTAAACATCATGGGCCGCCTTGCACTAGTGCAACATCCAATGCATGATGTAGGCGACCCACGGTGTCCAGTGCGGTCCGAAGCAGCGCCCTGGTGCTGTGGTCCATGCGGTGGCGGCTGGTCATAGATTGGCGTGCGCGACGCCCCAATGGGCCGCTTTGCGCTCTTTGGGTCTGTGGCTGAGAGGGACGCGCGGGGGGTGGTTGCCGGTTCCGTGGGCGTGAGCGACGTGTCGGCCCTGTCTGCTGTCCGGACACTGGGCGTCGCGCCTGGCTTCCTTGGCGTGATGCGGCACGTTGTCGGCTCGGACGTTGACGGCGCTGGCGACTGTCGGCGTTGGCTGAGGCTGGACGCGGCGCTGGAACTGGTTGGTGGAGCAGCGTATGGTGCTGCTTATCGCAGTGGCGGCAATGTGTCCGGGAAGTACAGTCCTCAGTGGCATGGGACCGGGCGAGGCAGTTGATGCAATAACTGTGGGCCAGAGCGACCACTGCTCGGAACCGGGGCGTCATTGCCAAGAAGGCCGGGCAGTACCGAAGCGAGTGGTACCGGTGGCACACCTGGCATAGGTGGACCTCGTCGTCGCGTTCTGCTTGTGTTCTGGAATAGAAAAGGACTTTAGTACTGGGAAACTAGAATCGGTGGTGGGTGGAGATGGTAATTGTATGCGGAAGATACTTAGTGTTTGGCGTCTACACGGATGGTAGGACGCAGAGTTTCACGATGGGGCGAGTGAAAATACCCGTTTGCGTTCGTACGTCGGCGACACGGATGTGATTGTCTTTTCCGCGGTAAAGTTTGACGACCCGGCCAAGACGCCATTCGTTGGGGGGCAGCGTGTCGTCTTTGATGACGACGAGTTCACCTTCCGATAGTTCCTTTTGAGGATTCTTCCACTTGTACCGTTTGTGCAGGTCCTTTAGATACTCGTCCTTCCAGCGGCGACTGAATTCCTGGTGAAGAACCTTCAGTTTTTCCCATCTATTGATTAGAGAGATATCATTTCTGGTTGATTCAGGTAAGGCGAGTAATGGGGCCCCTTTGAGGAAATGGCCGGGGGTGAGAGCGGTAAGCTCCTCGGGATCCTGCGACAGAGGTGATAACGGACGAGAATTTAAGACACCTTCGATGCGAGCGAGGAGGGTGGAGAATTCTTCGAAGGTGAATTTATGGGTGCCTGCTACCCTTTTGAAATGGGTTTTAAAGCTTTTGACGGCTGACTCCCAGAGGCCTCCCATATGGGGAGCATTCGGGGGTATGAATTTCCACTCTAGGCCTTGAGGACTATATGTGCCGGAGAGGTCAAGGGATATCTCATTGAGAAATTTGGCATAGTCTCTAGAGATGGCACGTTGAGCGCCGACGAATGTCTTACCATTGTCGGTCATTACTTTCTTGGGCAGGCCTCGTCGTCCGATAAATCGGGTGAATGCCGCGTGGAATGCGTTCGTGATGAGATCGGAACACAATTCCAGGTGCACTGCCTTTGTGGAGAAACACACAAATACGGCGACATACCCTTTAAGGAAGCTGGAGGTGCGTAGGGTGGACGTCTTTATTTGGAAGGGGCCAGCAAAGTCGATTCCGGTTACTGCAAACGGGGGGGTCAGAGTGCAGCGTTCAGGGGGTAGAGCAGCCATTATTTGGGAACGCATTCGTTGTTTGTGGATGGTACAGATTTTACAGTGGAAGATGCATTTTTTTATTTGAGGTTTGAGTCGGGGGATATAATATTCCTGTCGGACCATCCGGAACATCAGCCGTTGGTCCGCATGCAATAGCAGGCCATGTAAGAACGTGAGGTACAAGGAGCTGTACCTGGATGTCTCGGGTAAGATGATGGGGTGGCGCTCATTGTAGCTAAGTGAAGCATGAGTGAGTCGACCATTTACCCTTAGGACCCCCTTTTTATCAAGAAAGGGATTGAGAACCAGTAGAGAGCTTTTGGGACTTATAGGCTTTGACTGGGAGAGT
Organism: Melieria picta; assembly: GCA_964056695.1. Lineage (NCBI taxonomy): Eukaryota > Metazoa > Arthropoda > Insecta > Diptera > Ulidiidae > Melieria > Melieria picta. The sequence continues at coordinate 67,967,805 of OZ057400.1, forward strand.
GCAAGCGATTCAGTGGGATATGCGCGCGATTGGGCGAGAATAATTAGTCGGGTCTTTACGAGACTTATTTCGCTTTGAGATAGAGCGAGAGTGGAAGTCGGAGTTGACGCTCGGGAACGTAATCCATGGTTTAGAAATCTGAAAACGTAGGCTATCACGCGTAGCGCCCGAGGGAAGGACGAGAACCGATCAAGGACATCAATTTCTTCTATGACATGATAGACCTCTACTTTTCTTTGCTCGAGAAGGGGGACTACACGCGGGTTGGACGTGGGCCACATTTCCGGGACGGATTGAAGCCATGTTGGTCCGTGCCACCAAAGTGGGTTGACGGACAATTCCCGTGGGTGGCAACCGCGGGTGCCTAAATCGGCAGGGTTGTCCGCACTGGCGACATGTCTCCATGTAGCTCCTCCTACAATCTGGAGTATTAGAGATGTGCGGTTCGCCACATATGTTTTCCAAGTGCTTGGCGGCTTGGCAAGCCAGGCCAGCACGATCTCGGAGTCAGACCATAGGAAGAGGTCGCATTGGTCCAAGTTCAGGGCCGAACATGTGGAGCGGACTAATTGAGAGAGCAGTACGGCGCCACATAACTCTAAGCGTGGGAGACTTACTGTCTGTATTGGGGCGACCTTAGTCTTAGCGACTAGAAGATGAGACGAGATAGACTGGCCATCTGAGGTTCGTATGTAGAGGGACGCACAATACGCCTTTTCAGAGGCATCGCAGAACCCGTGTACCTGGGTGGGTACTTGTGGATTGTAATTGACCCATCTAGGAATTTGGATCTTATCAAGTTCGGACAAATTTTGGACAAAGAGGTTCCACTTGATCAGGGAGCCCGGTTTGACGCCTTCGTCCCAATCGGTGCCCTGTAGCCAGAGTTCTTGAAGTAACATCTTGGCTTGAATCATTATTGGGGAAAGCCATCCTGCGGGGTCAAACAGTTTCGCGACTGAGGAGAGAATTTGTCGCTTTGTCACCGAATTGGTGGCCAAAATAGGGGTGACTACATAGGAAAATGTGTCAGAGAGGGCGTTCCACCGAATACCGAGCGTTTTTGTGGAGCTGGCGTCGTAGAATTTTAAAAAATCGGAGTCTAGAAGATCTTCTTGAGGGATGTCTTCTAAGATTTTAGGGTGATTTGCAGTAATTTTTTTGAGAGGAAATCCTGCTGAGCGGAGAACTTGAATCACCTGAGATAGGGAATCTAAAGCGGAAGGTATGTCATGGGATCCGGAGAGGATGTCATCGACATATGTGTGTTTGAGAATTATATGTTCCGCGAGTGGGAACTTCTCTTGAGAATCCCTTGCCAATTGATGAAGAGTTCGAATGGCAAGGTATGGGGCACAATTAACTCCGAAAGTCACGGTTTTGAGCTTATAGTCTGACCGGAGATTCAGAAGATTCTCGAAAGAGGATTCGCTGAAAGCTTTGGTCGTCTTCGTGAACCATAATTTGACGATACATATTTTGTATGTCACCATTAAAGACGTACTTGAATAGACGCCATTGCAGGATCAAAACCATAATGTCTGATTGGAGCGTGGGGCCGGTGCACAGAACATCATTGAGAGAAAGCCCTGAGCTGGTGTCCTTTGAGGCGTTGAAGACAACTCGGACTTTAGTCGTAACCTTTTCTGGTTTTATTACGGCATGATGGGGCAAATAGAATGAGAAGTATTTGCCCTCAGAGACTATTTCACGGGGGGTCGTGAGCTCCATGTGATCCAGCATTATATATTCCTCGAGGACCTCGTCGTAGACGGGTTTGAGGTCTGGTTTCTTTTGCAATGTGCGCTCCATGCTGAAGAACTGCTGGAGCGCTCCAGTGCGGGAGTGACCAAGCGCGAGAACATCAGGAAAGCTCGGTTTAAAGGGGAGTTTGACCACATAACGCCCATCGGGTCGACGGGTGGTAGTTTTGCGGTAATAGTCTTCGCAAAACTGATCTTCAGCGGAGAGGGGTGGGGTCTCTTTTATTTCTTCCTGTTCCCAAAACTGTTGGAGCTAAGGAGTTGGTTGGACACTTCTGCGACTTGGGTTGAGAAGGTCGAAATATTTTGAGGGAGGGGACCACTAACTATCCAACCAAAGATTGTGTTTTGGGCAAGGAGGGAGCCAGCGAGATTGCGGTGAATGCCGTCAAGGAGGAGATGGGGGATTAGATCGCTACCTATGACGAGGTCTATTTGAGCTGAAACCAAGAAGTTCGGATCAGCGAGCTCGAGGGTGGCAAATTCTTGCCAATTAGGATTGTGGACCTGGAAGGTCGGTAGCAATTTAGTCAATTGCGGGAGAACTATTGCTTGGGCGCATAGTCGTTTTCCACTTTTAGGGGCTACAAGGGTGAGGGAGCAGACTTTGTTTGCATTTTGTACAATGCGGCCACCCATGCCTGATATTTCGAATTGGGAGAATTGAGTTGGCAGGTGCAGCCGCTTCTGAACTTTCGAAGCGATGAAAGTTCTTTGCGAGCCTTGGTCGATCAGTGCTCGGACGGTGAAAAGTTCACCTGAGTGCTCTATTGAGAGCAATGCTGTGGGTAGCAGAGTTTTCCCTCCGTTGTTGGAGTACAACATTTGCACCTGATCGGCTGCCCTTGAAGTTGAGGGGGCTTCCTCTGAAATGGGCGAGTCTCGGGGGGTTCGAGGGCCTTTGAAAGGGTTACTTCTGGGGGCAGTTGTCGACACTTGGGCTAAGGTGGTTTGGGGTCGATTATTGCCCTGACTGTGGGGTGCCCTGTTTGCCAAATGGAGAAGTGAGTGATGGGGCTTTTGGCAATAAACACAAGTGAAATTGCTTGTACAGTCCTTCTTGGTGTGAGAGAAGGCCAAACAATTCACACAGAGGTTGTGTTCCCGTACGTATTTAAGTCGGTCGGGAACTGAGAGATTTTTAAATTTGGGGCAGGACTTCATAGAGTGGTTCACGTTACAGAGCTGGCACTTGAAAGAATTTTTTGATTCTGCCAGATAATTTTGTGTCCACATTTGGGGTCTAATTTGAGGCGGGTTTGGGTTGGCCATGGGTCTGGGTTTGGTAGGCCTAATGGTATTGAGCCGTTCGACGACTTCGTACCTACTGGTGAGAAAAGCGTTCATTTGTGACCAAGAGGGGAGATCACGCCGGGACCTAAGAGATTGTTCCCACAATGACAATGTTTCTTCTGGTAAACGCGTCGAACAAATGTACACGAGGAGCGGGTCCCAGTTTTTAATATTGACGTTTTGAGACGTCAGTACGGACAGACAGTTATTTACCGAGGTCTGAAGCCGTTGGATCGCTTCGCTATTTTCGGATGGAATAGCTGGGAGGTTGAGAAGCGTTTTTATTTGGTTGTCCACCAGAATACGCCGATTCTCATACCGCGATCGGAGCGCTTTCCACGCAAGCTCAAAGTTTTCATCGCTCAAAGCATATTGTTTGACGATGGCACCTGCTTTGCCCTGGGTTTTATACCTGAGGTGGTATAATTTTTGGGCAGGCGTAAGTTTGGGGTGATTTATATACACCGCCGTAAACATGTCCCGGAAGGACGGCCATTCTTCGTAGCCCCCAGAGAAGGACTCGGTATCGCAGGGAGGAATCTGCAGACAAATGTTGGAGTTATTTGTCTGTTCAGGAGGTTGAAATGATTCTTTGGTCTGAGCTGCGCTTTGGGGCTTGGGACCCCGCAAAACCAGCAAGTCCAGTATCATGGCTTTACACGAATGGTAACATTCTAGGCATGCCTGGAACTTGCGCCTCACCGACTCTTTGACGTCTTCGGACAGATCGCTGTCTTCAGCGTTAAATGTCTTGTCATATGTTTGCTCCACCCGTTCCCAATTACTGTCAAAAGTTTGACAGGTGACCTTTAACAAGGACTCAGTTTGATCGTCCGGAATGGCGGACCTGATCCTTGTGCAGAGATGCATGAAATTGTCGGTCTCGAAAATAAATTTGGAAACATAGGGTTGTGGACGTTTCTTGCTTCTTGTTTTCATTTCCTTTGAAGCAGAGGGGAGATCTTCAACGGGCTCAATGGCCTCAAGTTGCTTACCAGTTGTCTTATCGTACGGCATTGCGGAAGCTGGTAATGGGTCGGCTGAGAAGCGGTTTCAAAAAAGTTTTGGGAAGGAGCGTGAGAAAAATTTTAAGAAAATAAACGGGAGCGCTCAAGGTGAGAGAAAGACGCAGAAATTCAAAGCTTGGCAGAATGCGGACAGAAAAGAGATTTAAACAACGAGATGGTGCAAAACAATTTTTTTTTTTTTTTAATTTTGAGGAGGACCAGGGAGGCCGTATTCAATTTGAGACCAATGAAAAAATAATTACTTGAGAGAGGCGAAAAAAATAGAAATTTATTAATGGGAAATAAATACAATGAAAATATACACCAATTAAAAAAAGAACAGTGGTTGGAAACAACGTTCGATTTTATTATGTCGCGCACAGAGATTGCAACCTTTAACAACCCCCAAAATACTTTTAATGAGAAAAAGTAAAAGAAAAGAAAAGAAAAATTTTTGGGTTTTTTTTTTTTTGAGAAGGCACTTGGATTGATTATAATCTCCACTAATGAGAAGCTTTAAAATTTGAGAAAAACCACGGAAACTATTTATATTTGAAGTTAAAACTCGAGAAATGGGCGTAGAGATCGAAAGAAATGAGGGCTAGTTGGTTTCGAATCGAAAACTAATTCGAGTGATTCCAACTGATTTTGCTTATCGGAAAAAGCAAAGTGCCCCACTGTACCAATGAGGACCACAAACAACTGCAAGCTCACGGAACGCGATTTAAAAATACCAGAATCGACAAAGAAACTCGATGATAGAGATACCGCAAGCAATAAATAGAGATTTTATGACTTACAGCTTTTATCCAATTTAAGGGAAAACTTTTTATTTGGGGGGGACACGGCTTCCCACGATGCTGGACTACCGCCACTGGCTGATGCTCGGCTGCACTGCTAGGTGTTGGTTGTTGTATGTCGATGCTATGCTTGTTGTTTGTTGCTGTCCCAATCTATGCGGCCCCGACTGTGCTGTTCTGCTGTGGTGCTGGTTTTCTGCTTTCTTTGTTTCCCGTGTTCGTTGTGGCGCTAGAGGTGTTTTGGTTGTTGTTGACTGTGCTGTATGTACTGTGTGCACTGTATGTATGTTTGTAGTTTCACACGTCCCGCTAATTGTCTGACCGTTGTCTTCTTTGTTATGTACTCCCTTTTTTGTTGGTGCACTGCGGTTTGGTTGCACTTTAATGTCACCTTGGAACCTTTAATTTTTGTGAGTTTGCTATGTATGTAAGTTCTTTTATATGGGAGTTTTAGCACTTTAATTTCGCGTGGGGTGGGTTTTCTTTTTTTTTTTTTTTTATTTGAATTTTTTATTCGTATTGTTACCTCATTTCCACTTTATCCGGCTCGAAGGACCAATAAATAAATCCGGCAAAAAATTTGTGCAAAACGCGGGGGGTTCGTTAATCGTTATAAAGGGATTTATTTTGTTTAATTCAGTGTCTGTTTAATTCAGTGTATAATATGTGTTCACTGTAATATGTAATGTGTGTTCACTGTATGAATTCCGTTTTATGTACAATGGTTGTGATACAATGTTTGTGATTTGTGAATAATGTGAAATGTCTCTGTGTGGTACAAATTGAGTGGATGTTTTGTGTATAAAGTAGAATTGCCGGCGGCGTGACGCGATCGAACGTTCGTTAGCGAATGATAGCCGCAACAAGGTGCGAAAAAAGTGTCTAGGCAGCGGCGACTGACCGCATGATGCCGGTTGGAAGAAAAATTGGAAAGGAGTGGAAAAGAAAAGAGAGAGTGTGGAGAGGGTGGAGGAAGAGAGACCGAAGAAAGGATAGAACTTGAATGAGGGGAAATGGGATTCGCCGCCGCCTACTGTTGCTCATCTAAACACCGTTGTTGCGTAGAATAGGTTGTAGTTCGCGGACCCCAATCCCGAAACCTTGTTCCCGGAGGAAAGTCAGGGTTCTTGAATCAGGTCCACGTCGTAGCTGCCCTTCTCTAATGTGAGGAGGAGCTCAGCTGAGGCCACCTTACTGTGGTGGAGGTTGATTTGCAGGACCTTCCCCTTCAGCAGGTACAGTGTTCTTCAGGGTTGGTGTGGCTGTCGTCGCCGACGCTCCACCCGTCTCAACCTCCATCTCGTCCGTCTCCCCGTCATCTAGCCGAAGCATTAGAATAGCGTCAGTCATGTCTTCCATCCCAGGATCCGTTTCTACTTCGCCTGGCTTTAGCGTGTTGTCATTTCCGTCCTTCGGATGACGTTTTTTTGAGGTGCAGGTAAACACTACCCGTCCCCCAAGGCATCTTTCCGAATCGCTGGTACCATTTGTCCTCTGCCTCTTTATTGATTTGGAGGATCAGGTCTAGAGTACCATCAGTATTTGGTTTCCCCGCGTGGATCAATTTCCAGTCCGTCGTCGGGATGTCGGGATTCTGCCGCTGGAAAAGTAGTAAGGCGTTTTCCGATTTCACCGTACAAGGTACGCGTACTTTAGCCCGCGGTGGAACGGAAATATCGTCCCTATCTACGATATCCAGGTTGGCGCCCTCCCACAGTCCTAACTTCGGGACCATCTCCTTGACCCATTGGAGCGTGAGGTCATTGTTGCATTTCAGGATTTTGACTCCCCTGTACCACCGGTTCGTCTATCGCGTGTGCAACAATGGCCTCGAGAATTTTATTATTCACCTGCTTCCATTGTTCCGCCGTCATCTGGCCATTCGTGTGTCGCGGATCAACGAGCGCCACGGTCAAGTGGCGTTTGGACACTTCGCTGGTCGTCGCCACTCTCTTGGAAGTGGTCGGCTGGTCAGTTGGAGTAGCTGTGGTGTGAGTACGAGGACGTGTGGCCCCGGGTTTCTCTCCCTCCGTGGACCTCTGTCTCTTCGCCTCCGTTTCCTTCGAAACCTTCGCAACGTTCCATCGTAGGTCCTCTCTCTCCGCCTTGTACTGAGCAAGGGCTTTCAGACCTACCCCTAGTGGCTAACCTCGCCTTTGTTAAGTTTGCAGTCGCATGACGACTGCTAGAGCCTGCAACCACTCTAGCAGAGGTGTGACCGCTGGCGACACGCAGACGGGAATCAAGTTCCCCCGTGTCCGCCGGTGGTAGCAGTCACTTCTCCCACCGACGTTTGGGTCAATATCCTGAGCCGCTCCTTCTCTTTGGTCGACTCCAGCGTGGTTTTTATTTCAGGGACTCCTCCCGTAGCGTTTTAGGCCTACCCGCCAGGCACCACTTAACATGATTGAAGTATGACTGCATAAACCGCCCTGTGGGAACGGCATGTAAAGCTGGGCACGTCATGTGGAGCCATTCTTCACTCTTCACTAAGTGGATTTCTGCCGACCCAAAGCCTAGTTGAACATCAAATATTACACCTAAGTCATTGACTTCACATTTTTTAGCTAGAGCAATACCATTGAGAGAATAATCAAAAAGAAAAGGTTGCATATTTCGAGAATATCAGACCACCAAACAACCATGTAAGAATGTGAACTATGTTCCTTTATGTCAAGTCAGTTGTTCAATAAACGTACTTCGGAACAGACGTGTCTTATCGCAATTAGTATTATTATTAGTATTATTATTATTATAATGAATTGTCAATTTTGTTTATTAAGGATATGTCGGGTCTGTTATGGGGGATTATTCTATCTGTTTGTATGGTCCTGTCCCAGTAAATTTTGTATTTTTCGTTTTCTATTATGGATTGCGGTGTGTATTTGTAATATGGCTCGTTAAGTTGTTGTATACTCAGTACAGTGATTAGTTCTTGGTGTATGATTTTAGCTACCGTATTATGTCTGTTTGTGTATTTTGTTAGCGTTAGTATCGGGCACCCTGATGTTATGTGTTCCTGATGTTATGTGATGTTATAGATTCTGGATGTGTTCTATGGATTTTCGGCATTTGTCGGTTGCTATATTGCGGTATGTTATTATATACACTGCGCGACACGTGATTACCATAACTTATAATAAATTAAGAAAAACAAACAATTATAGGGATTTTATGTAATTTTTTTATTATTAGTAACAACGGGGGTGCAACTCCGTTGTTAACAATTACATTGAAAAGCCGATTTGCGAGAGAATCATACAAGCTATTTAACCCTCTAGCAGGCCAATTTTGTATTGCTGTAAAAAAATTACAGTTGGTTAATTTCGTCAAGAGAAAGACGAAAATTATATATTATTAATTTTTGTCTGAGGCGAATAGTTTCGTCGCTAGGTGTGTTTAAAGGAAGCCCGCCTCCAGGCGGGGCTGCCGGAAATACAGCATATTCATGTGCATAGAAACAAGTGCAGAAAACCCAGGAAAATCAAAAGAAATGATGATCAATGTTTGGCAATGTCATTTATTTATTGTGAAAAGTAAAAAACAGTCTTTGGTGCTACTGAAACACAAATTTAAGTTGCATTTAATCACAGAATAAACAGTAGTACAGAACGCGCATCTCATACAAATTCAAAAATGTTAAGGGGTCGTAATATTACTACCACTGTTAATTTTACATTACGTCCGCTGCTATGAACATTACGAACAGCACTAGACAGCTTTCGTTTATGTTATTTCACAGAACAAACAGCACAGAGATAAGAAGAAAGTAATGATCGCATACAGCTCCGAAGGGAAAATAGCGTCAGGCTGTGGTTGCTGTTGTTGTCGGCCAACAAAACGAAGTGACACTTGCTTCTTACATATATGGGGAGAAGAGCTATGGTTGTTGTTATTGTTGCCGGCTAGGAAACGAAACATTGAATTTGAATTCTTTTTGCTTTGTGGTTCATTCTGCGTGCAGCGCAGTGCGTACATACGCTGTCGGTAGCAATTTACGACGGAGTGTAGCGTGCAAAAATATATGAGAACGAATGTCAAAAGGGGATAACTTATCGACTCAAAAAGTCACTACGGTATAAAGATATCACACTATTTATAATATTGATGATAGTTAAACGATGTGGTACAATCGTTATGTGCGAAATATCCTTTAAGTGGTGGATGTACGCACATATATCGAAAAAAAAGCAAAACAAAAAATTTATTCCGCCATCATTCGGGATCGTCGTTGCTTACTTACTTTTTTCTTATAGCTTTTTGCTTTACAATAGATATGTACATACATTAGACATGATTAAATGCACAAATTTGTAATTCCGATTCTTCGGAACCTCTCATTTTTTTAGGTTTGACAAACAAATGTTTGGGCCAAAAAACTGGGGCCTAGAGTGGGATAAAAGGCGTAGGGATAAAATAATAAATCGCGGCGAGAAGTCATTTACGCCAAAATTAGCGAAACCTTAGCATTCAAGTGCTGAAAAGGAAATAAAAATTTCTTCACGCAGAAGGTCGATCGCATAATATCATGAAAAAAACTTGTTCTTATTAACCGACACACGTTTTCGTCCGAACTCGGCAAATTCCCACTTCAATTGGGTTTAAAACCAAAAGTACCCTACTTAAGTTAAACAAATTTATACCGTTAGTTAAAGGGAACTTTTCCAAATCATTATCAGCCATATTTAAATAAATAAGGCTCGTTGCCTACTTAGCAAACGCATTTTGGTGTACCCCGCCTGAAGGCGGACTTGCATGCTAGAGGGTTAAGTATAGTAGTCAAGAGAAATTGATTCAAAAGCAACCTCAATTGCTGCAATAAGCTCAAACCTATTGTTAAACTGTCGTCCTGCGGCATAAACCTGTCGATATAGCCATCCCCAAACATTTTATATTATGTTTAAGTCCGGTGATAAGGCTGGCCAATCCAAAACCGACACATTATTTTTGTAAAACCATTCTTTTACTTGCCTTGCCGTGTGGATTGCAGCGTTGTCGTGTTGGAATGTCCATGGTTGACCTTCAATCATTTCAGTAAAGTTTATGTTTCCAGAAGTTCGATGTAGTCGGTCGAGGTTTGCCGACCTTCCAGCACGACTAAATTAATGTGACCACGAGCTGAAATAGCTGCCCACACCATTACGGAGCCAACTGATGAGTGACGGCGAGACAAAAATGTTTCCGATTTCCTCAGGTCATGAAAATAATATTGAAATCCGTCAGGCCCATCTAAATTAATTTTTTTTTCATCCGAAAAAATTATATTTCTCCATTCAGCTTGCCAAGTCATGTGTCTTTGTGCAAATTCCAATCGAGCAGTCCTATGCCGTGTCAATACATGGGGTTTTTTTTTAGTTTTTTTCGTCGTACGTTGGGGGACGCTTTGATAACTCTCTGTACTGTACGCACACTGGCTGCCGTCAAAATATTTGCTTTTATTTGACGTGCAACCATTGCAGTGTTGGACGCTTCTCGTAAAATAGCCCGTCGTTCTCTCTTTGCGGTCGTCTTCTTCGGTTTTTGCCATAGTTTTCTGTATTTAAAAAAATGTTGATTACCCACGGATCACGATGAATTATACTGGCAATTTCCCGGTTTGAGTAGTTTTCGACTCTCAGTCAGTGTCTTGCCGCTACCCATTTTCACCAAACACCACTAAAATTATTTTGAATATTAGATAATAACAACCTAAAAACGTTTATAATATTTTCCCAATTTACTTAGTAGGGACATAAATACTGTTACACACGTTTTATGCTATAAAATTAAAAGTACTGCATGTTTTTGGGCTAATTTTTGTTTACATATTTATTGATATATATTGTATACAAAAAGCAAACATTCATTCGAAATGTCCGCCTTTGGCCTTCACGCACGACTTAAGTCGGACTGGCCAATCATCAATAGCCATCAATCAAAGCTGTCTTAAGAGAATCAATGTTGGGGTATCTTTTGTGGCAAACCTTGTCCTCTAAAACTGTCCACAATTTGTAATCGAGCGGGTTCAAATAAGGACTGCCAGAGGGCCATTCTTCAGCGGAAATAAATGCTGGTAAATTGTTTTGGAGCCAGGTTTGAGTCTTTTTTGCTTTATGGGCCGGCACAGAATCTTGCTGGAAAGTCCACGGCTGGTTTTGGAACAAAGAATGGTTAAGTGGTTTTACAACAGCTTTCAAAACGGTTTCTTGGTAAACTGTGGCCGATGTTTTGACCCCTTATTCGCAGAAATGCAAGTCAGTGACCCCATCGTAAGAGACACCCCACCAAACCATGACTGAAGCTGGGTGATGACCCTTTTCGACCCGTGGAATCAGTTCAGATGCTTCCTTAGATGACCGTGCATACACCCTATCATTTTGCTTGTTACATTTTTCCTGCACGGTAAACATTTTTTCATCGGTAAACAAGATTTTTCTGTGCAAGTTCTCAGCGTGCTTCACCAAAAGACGTTTGCAATTTTCCATTATTTTTTTTTCAAAGCTGCAGTCAACAAATGTCCGGTACGGCGTTTGAAAGCCCCAAGTCTTTTTTAATAATTCGACTCATGGACTTTTGCGAGATATTCATCTCCCGGGCCATGATTTTCTGTTTTCGGACCGAGTTTCGCTGAATTCTTGATTTGACAGCTTTAACGACTTGTGGTGTTCGAACTGTGTGCGGACGGCCCGACCGGTGGTGGTCTTTAACATCTCTAGTCTCCTCAAACAGTTTTATGCACCGGTAGACGAACATGCGACTAATCCCGAGCGGGCGGAGCGTTTTGAATATATCACCTTTTTTCATTTCACACTTAAATAGCGCTATAACAGCGATACGGTTCTCGTTATCTGACCACTCCATGGTGAAAGCTAGAACAATTTAGAATTCCCGGTGCAGACTAACGCTTTACAGGTTATGTTTCATAAACCATGTGGAAATAACGGGGTATGTTCAATTCAACTATTACAATGGGTGTGTTCAATGTTGTAACAATATTTATGTCCCTACTAAGTACCTTTAGCTCTTCTCGCTTCGAATTCCTTACGCAAAGTTACGAGGGCAAACAGATGGGCAAATATTTTATATCATAGGTACAAAATATTCACATTTATATTTTTTAATTTATATCAGAAATAAAATTTAAAGAGCAAAAATTGGAGTGAGGGTAATCAAGTGTCGTGCAGTGTATTTGAGATACGAGTAGTTTCGTGTGGCTCAGTCTCGCGCTATCCCTTGACCAGCAAAGATCTGATCACGTTAGCGAACGGAAAAAAAATCAAATTACTTGTGCGAGTCTAACTATAGAAAGCTGGAAAACGAATAAATAACACTGTACAACACAAAAAAAAATAACAAGGTTCTGACAACGGATTCTGGTAGAGGGGGCAAAAAAAATATACGTGTATCGGCGTTTTGAAAGTTTACGTCTGAATTTTTTTTAGGGGGGGTCAACGTTTTCCCCTTTTTGCACATTCTTATGGTGAATCGGCATACGAAAACCATGTAACCTCACATTTGAGGTATATGATGTGTTCAGCAATTTGATGTAAAATACTACAAAGAACATTTTTGTGGAGCATTTTAACTCTGTAGCTCGTATTTGTATGGGTCAATTTGACCCTTTTTTCTAAAATGCCAAAAATGTCCTGTAAAATAGGACTTTTTAAGGACAAAATGTACCACGAAAATATTCGCCATAAAATTCTACTATAGGTCTCTGAATACACCAAAGCTCAGAAATTAACTTGAACGCCAGAATTAAGCCAAAACTGAAATGTGTTTCAGTGTTTATTTCGTACTTATTCAAAATTGGTACTCAAATGTCCTATAGAATCCGTTGTCAGAACCTTGTTATTTAAAAAAAAATTTGATTTTGTTGTGCAGTGTAATCTAACTAAACTGAAGACATACCATCCACCAAAGTTAAAATTTAAATATTTTGAAAAAAATAAAATAAGACACAATTAAAAAAACCACTATGTTCAAACCTCCCGATCGCGGGAAGACTTCTCCCTCGCCTAAACTACACTTTGACATTGACAACTCCAAATGTTGTAAATGTAAAATACGTGGTCGACGGTTCAAAATACCTAGTGATGACCAGGAGAGAGAGCAATGAAACTCTTGCGAGCATCTCACCGTTTCTAATCAAAAATGTGATCGACAACGTCGCCGGAGCCGAAGTTGAGACTTGCAAAAAGTCCGTAGTGGCAAATTTTATAAATAAAAGTCACTGAATGATTTTTATTGATGACTTAAAAAATAAAAGTCACTGACTGATTTTTATTCACGACTTTTTTAAATAAAAGTCACAGTCAAAATTCGAAAAAACTGTTATTTGTAGACTAATATGAAAAAAAATCAAAAATAATTGTTATTAAAGGATTTTTAAAATATAAATAAAAAATAATTCTTCTATAACTACAAAAAAAGGTTTATTGCCAAGTTTGATTCTCGGTGCGAAAAGAAATGTATTGGTATATTTCATTTACTTGTATGACATTTCCTTTATATTAATTTTTTCAAATAAAGTTTTCATAAATAACTGTTATTTCCGGTCCCTGAAAAATATGCATTAATTGCAAAGAGAACGATCTTGCCAACTCCAACCACTTTGTATTTTCAAGAGCATGTCCCATCTGTATTAAAAACAAAGAGCTACAAGCAATAATAACTCCAAAAAACAGATATGAAAACAGCAAGAAAAATCTACAACGAAAGCCAGCAAAACTCTACGACATACTCGGCTGCAGTAAAACAAAACAACACCAACAACGAAGCACAACACTACACACACACATCTGCCGACTCTACTAAAAGATCCACACAACCACCAGACGTCCCACAACACATTTGTACCACCGAAACCACCCCATCTGAAATTCCAGACAAGAATCCTGCCAGCTCCCTACCTGCAAAAAAAAACCTATAGTGGCTATGGTGATATGGACAACAGCGACGAAGGAGACTATCCATGCAGTTCAACTAAATATAACCTAAGATCACAAACAAAAATAAATATATTGCCTAATAACACACCTAAGAGATTAAAATCACAATTGAAAGCACTTAATGCCAAATGCACTAGCAACAAAAACAAAGAAATCAACAATAAACCAGAACGAACCCAACCCAGATGACAATATGACTCTAGATGACTTCTAACTTATAACTACTAACTATTAATTAGTATATCAAATTCTAGAATAAATTGTTTAAATTTAAAAGGTCATAGATAATATTCACACTACTTATCATTTATTTATTCACAACAATTGACAGCAATGAACTTCCGCATAATTCAATGGAACATGAACGTGTATTGCAACAATTACAACGAGCTGTTGCTTCTAATCAATCGATTTAATCTAAAGGTTATTTCAATACAGGAATCCCATCTTCACTCTCTTTCCAATGTCCCAATTCCCATAAACTTCAGTCTATACTCTTCAAATACGTCAACTACTCCATACGGAGAAGTCGGTCTTCTAGTACACAATTCAGCATAAACAAATTACACTCGGCCACGGCTTCGATGCGATAGCCATACCCCCACATACCAACCTCTGCATCTCCGCCCTACGAAACTTCAACTCATTGAACAACCCATCTTTAATAACCGGGGACTTCAATAGCTGGCATTCAAGTTGGGGCACCCCAAAAAACAAAGAAAGAAAAACAAAAGGCATCACCCTCTCAAAATTCATCAATCAATCCAACTTTATACTACTAAATAACGGTTCCCCGACTCACTTCAGCACACACCACACTCTCTCCCATATAGACTGATCTTTCTGCTCCCCTTGTCTCGCAGTTACATGTGAATGGAATGTGAGCGACGACCTCTCTGGCAGCAATCACTTTCCAATCATAATTGATCTCTTTCCCACCCACACTTATTCCAACCCCTCAACCCCCACTCGATTCAAAACAGATCACGCCAATTGGCTCCTGTTCGTTCAAAACATCATCAAACATGACTCAACTCGTCCAACCGGCACAAACATCAATAAAGAAGCAGCCAACATTAAAAAAATAATTCTTCAATCTGCCAACGCGGCAATTCCACAATCTTCGTACAAAAGAAAGCCACGCACCGGTCCCTGGTGGAACACCCACTTAAACAAACTCAAAAGAGAAATAAATGCTCTTGCACGCCTTCAAAAGAAACTTGACTCTCCCTAATATGCTCAACTAGAAAAACCTCGAGCCACATTGAAGCGCGAAATGAAGACAGCAAAAAAAGACTCAATTAACAAATTCACAGAAACAATAAACCCCACAACACCAATTGGAAAAATTTGGAACAATTTTAGCGGATTCTGCGGTTACAAATCCACTCATAGTATACACTGTATATCCAACTCAAGCACTCCAACACATATAGCACATATAAAGACTACATTTCCAACAGTTTTAGCATAGACTGGTCAACTGGTCCAACAGTTTAGCATAGGCCACTCCAAAATTTCACACGGGCATTTAATGAAAATGCCGCGAATGCCCCGAACTAAACAGATTCCTATACTGTGCCTTCTCCCACGACGACCCCTTACTTCTCCTTTCCAATCCCACTCCTACAGATATTGAAAAAATACTAAAGTTTTTAAAATCGTCCAGACTATATTATCTAATTTAACCTTTTACTCCCTTCTTACCATGCAAGCAGCTGAAGGCCATTGCTGCTAAATTCTCTTGTAATTAGATATTAATTTACTTAATACTCTAATTCATTCAAATAAAGAAAAAAGTTTCGTGTGGCTAATACTTGGTCTTCTATTGCAATTGCGAATCCTTCTGTTTCTGGTTGCAGGTCTCTTATTATTATTATTATCCCACGGCCACTCTTCTCCCCGCATGCCGCGCGAGGCGCGGTCCATTTTCACCGAGCATTATTATTATTATAATTATCGAAATATGGACTCTCAGCTTGTACAGCTGGAATTCACCTACCCCGGGTCCTCTGGCCAAAGGGGTTAGGCTCGGTCGCTATTGTTTTAGTATTAGGGTTATAGGCTAAATTTTTTTATGTGCTTTGATTGTTGAGGAACTTCCTGACTATTGTTGCTGTTTTTAATAGGATTGCTTTTTGTATTTGTGTGTGAATGTCTGGTTCTATTTCTACTGTTTTTAAAAATGAATGGACATTTTTTGTTGTAATGCATTCAGGGGTTCATATCTTTGTATTTTTTCTTTTTCTTTCTGTGTGATATTATGATCGTTTGGGATTGCGATATCTATTAGGAATGTTGACTTTTTAATTTTATCTATGAGTGTTATGTCCGGTCTATTGTGCATGATGATTCTGTCTGTGTATATGGCGTTATCCCAGTATAGCTTGTGTTGTGCGGTTTGAAGTATTCTTGTTGGTGTATATTTGTAGTATGGCATATTTTCAGTTAGCATCTTGTGTTTTATTGCTAGTTCCTGGTGGATTTTTTTTGCAGCTGTGTCATGTCTATCTATGTATTCGTATCCAGCTAGTATCTTGCAGCTTCCTACGATGTGCTCGATTGTTTCCGGTTGGTGATGGCATCTTCTACAGGTGTCTGATTGTATTGTTTCTGTGAGTATGTACTTTCTGTAGTTTCTTGTCGCAATAACTCGGTCTTGGATAGCAAGTATGAAACCTTCGGTTTCCGGCTGTATTTGTCCTTTGTGTAGCCACTGGTAATAGGTGTTTGCTTATGTTGCTATTTTGCATGATGCTGTAGTGTCTACCGTGTAGTGTCTTCTGAGCCCAGTTGTCTTGTCCTTCTTTCGTTATTGCCTCGGCCGATTTTATGTTTATTGTTGATTTGTGTAGGTTTAGTGGTGTGTACTGTTTGTCTGCCTGTACTATTGCTTTATGTAGTGGGGTATTTTTGAAATAGAAGTAGTTTCTTAGTTTTTGAATTTGTGTGTTGTGTAGCGCTTTTATGTCTATTAGTCCCCTGCCTCCTTCATTTCTGTTGATTGTGACCCTTTCGATGCAGGAGTTTGGATGTAAGTATCTATGTTGCGTTAGTTTTGTTCTTGTGATTCTATTGAGGTTGTCTAGGTCTGTTTCACTCCATTTAATTGTCCCAAATGTGTATGTCAGGAGCGGTATTGCATATGTGTTGATTGCTATAGTCGTATTTCTGGAATTTAATTGTGTTTTAAGTATGTTCTTTAGTCTATGGGTATATTTCTTCTGTATTTGGTTTTTGGTATGTGTATGGTTTATTTGATTATTTTGTTCGATGCCTAGGTATTTATATATTTGTGTTGTATCTAGGAATTCTATGGACTCGTTGTTTAGTGTTTTAGGTTCGTTCGCTGTTGTATGTTTCCCATTCTGTATATTGACTAGCTTACATTTGTCTATGCCAAACTCCATGCGTGTGTCTTGTGTGAAGATTTCGGTGATTCTTAACAGATTTTCCATGTGATATATATTTGTGCTATATAGCTTTATATCGTCCATATACATCAAATGGTTTGTGGTATGTTGTGTGGTAGTGTTGCATTTTATCTTGAATCCTATGGTTGTGTTTTTTAATGTGTTAGAGAGTGGGTTCAGTGATAGGCAGAACCATAATGCGCTAAGCGAGTCCCCTTGGAATATGCCTCTTTTTATTGCTATTTCGTCTGTTTCTATGTTGCCTTTTTCTGTGTTGAGGTATATTTTTGTGCGCCAGATTTGCATTACCACATCCAAGAAGTTACGAATTTTCGCATCTATTTTGTAGATTTCTAGGACTTTGCGGAGCCAACTGTGGGGTACGGAGTCGAAAGCTTTTTTATAGTCAACTAGCTGGGCCCTGCGGCTTTGCACGCAAGTTCTCTTGTTTCCCCCGATACAAATGCTTAACGCATTGTTGACCCCGTCAGATTTTGATTAAAAAGCAAAAAAAAACATGTGTCTATCTTTGATTTCAAGTGTTTCCAAAAATTTGTAAGTCAAAAGGCCCATAAAATCATGTGTTTTAATTTACTCTAAACAAATTCTAAACCCTTGATTTACCACGGTAGATTTCGATTTTCAAACAAATTAAAAGCACGTTTTTATTATATCCCGATTCCCGAAATGAAGAAAGTGAAAACACGTGTCAAATGATCCCTAACTTAGAGTACTTCCACCAAGTTTGAAGTCAATCGGCCCATTAATTCATGTTTTTTCACAATTTATCCACACAAACGTTTAACCCGTCGTTGATCCAGTTAGATTTCGATTTTGAAAATAATGAGAAACACCTGTCTAATTTTTATTTTTGAAGTCAATAGGCCCATTTTCATAAACAAACCTTAACCTATTGTTGGCCCAGTGAAATTTTGATTTTCGAAAAATTATAAAATACGTGTCGAATTATTTGTAATTTAGAGTATTTTCAGGAAGTTCGAAATGAGTATGTCTATTAAATCACGTTTCTTCATACAACACCTTATCACATGTTTTGCCCCTTTAGACCCCGAATTTCTAAAAATCGCGTCTTAGCGGAGGTTCATTCTTCAAGATGTACCTACAGTTCAAATTTCATGTTTCTAGCTTCAGCGGTTTGGGCTGGGCGATGATAAATCAATCAATCAATCAGCCAGTCAGGACAAACAATCTATGTACACCAATACCTCACTTTGCGTCGTGGTTACGTTCCAAAAAAACACGACGCAAATTGAAACGACGCAAAGTGAATTATGATTTTCCAAAGCAAACCATGTAAAGCTCCAAGATAGGTTCCAGGGTTACGAAAATACAACTTTTTAAAAAGAAAATTAAACAAACTAAACATTTAAAAAACAAAAATAATATAAAAGTGTATTACATACATACATACAAAAAACAAAAAAAACCCAATTCAATTAAAACAAAATAAAATATTCAATTAATTTATAAAAACAAAATAAAAAATAATCACAGTCTGATGAGTCCATAGTGACTGTTGTCGTAAGTCGGCTTTCTTTCACAAAAACTTGGTCCAATGTTTGCGTTGATTTTCAGTTAGAAAGGGAATCCCCGAGTTTTGATGGCATGGCGTAATTAGAAACAAAAGTCCTGCCATCTTTTAGAAAAAAAAGAAAATTTCAAAAAAAAATTAAAGACTCGAACCCAAAACAACGCAACTTCGAAAATCTAACGACGCACAGTGAAAATTAGTACTAATTCAGCAGCGACGCAACTTCGAAAAAACGCAAAACGAAACGACGCAAAGCGAGGTATTGGTGTATATAAAAACGGAGGCGGTACCACGCCCCCTTGTCCAATGCTCAAAACTTTCTTCTTGTCGAATTGTGCTACTAAGTGGAAAGTTCTTACAGTACTGCGTAAATGTTGGGTCATAAAAAATGTGCTACGCCCCTTGTTCAGCGCCCATCAAATTTTAACAGTAGAATAACACTTTTGTGGGACGATGTCATACCAAATTTTAATGCTGTACGACTTACAATTCCGAAGCTATTCCATTTAAAAGATTTGAGTTGTATGGGCGGTGCCACACCCCCTTGTTCAATACCCACCCCATTCCATCTATTGAAGGACATGATTAAATAGTAAGTTTGTACCAAATTTAATTGATGTGTGACTTATGGTTCCAAAGTTATTGTCTAAAAATGTATTCTTGTGGTGCCACGCCCCGTTTTCCTGACCTTTTTTTTCCTAAACCTTCACGTAACAATTTCAAACAAACCCACCGAAGGAAGTATCCAAGTTGGTCCAGTCGTTTTCAAGCTTTAAGCAGCCGAACGGACCACGATTCATTTTTATATATATAGAAGATGTATCCGGTTGTTAGGTTGCGATTGCAAGTGTGTGCTTGTTTCAGTATGACGCTGTCTATGATTATCTGTTCCTTACAGCCTTGACTACCGTTTCGGCATCCTTTTTGCTCCTCCGTAAGTATGTTGTTTTCGTCTAAGTGTTTTTCTATTTTTTGTGTTACCAGTGATGTAATTATTTTGTATAGAATTGGGAGGCAGGTGATTGGTCTGTAATTGCTTGGATTTTGTGAATCTGTGTTTTTTGGTTTTATATATGTTTTTCCTAATGTGAGGAATTCTGGAGTTTTTTGTGGTTCTGTCAGGATCTCGTTGATTTGTCGCGTGAGTGTTGAGTGTGTCGATGTAAGTTTTTTATACCAGAAATTGTGTATATTGTCTATACCTGTAGCTTTCCAGTTTTTAGTTCGTCTTCGGTGATATAGCATTATACTTGTTGTGTGATGTGGCTATGTTTTATCTCTTCGTTTGTAATCCAAGATGCATTGCTATTGTGCTGTCGAGGTTGTGTCCAGATACCTTGCCAGTATGATTGGATTTTTTCCTTTGTTGGTGGTTGTATGACTTGGTTTTCTTTGCTTTCTAGTTGCTTATAGAATTGCTTTTGGTTATTATTATTCTTGAATTGTACATTCTCAGCCGTCGGCTGGAATTCACCTATTCCGGGTTATTACCAAGGAATTAAGCTCATCTATTTTACGTGTTTAAGTTAAGGAATGCTCGCGTTATGTTACATGTACTTAGGATTACCGCTTTTTGTATTGTTTGGTGGATCGCTGGGTCTAAATTTAGTTCTTTAACCCTTGTGTGCGCACCCACTTGAAACCTCATAGTTGAACCCCCCATGGTCTGGCCAGACCATGGTGCAAAAAAGAGGATATTCGAGGATAGTGCTAGTTAATATAATTTTTCATATTTTTGTTAATGAGTTTATATATATCTGAGTATGTATGAGTGTTTGTATGTGTATGTTTGTGTGTGTAAGCCTGTCAAAAAAAAATAGTAAGTGTGAACACAATAATTTCTCTTGCTTGCTTACTTCTTATTTAGGTAAAAAGGTAAAAATAGACTTCATTTATAAAATACATGCCGAATTTCAACTTCCATAAATACATTTTGAAATTAAAAATATACGACAGTAAGGAAAAAAAAATAAAAAAATTTAAAAACGTAAAATTCGTCGTTTATGGATGTGCTTCAACTGCTTGAATGCAGTTGTTGCAACGATATAATGCAGACTAATGACTCAAACACATTGAGATTTTACATTGGACACATACAAGTCGTGTTTTAAGATATATCTATTATTATTTCTGGCAATTATGCTTTGAAGTCGGAAAGGTAGCTGATTAATACAGAACACTGGGAATAAATAAGAAAAGGCTATAAATAACAAAAAAGATCTTCTATTGGCCACTTAGTTCCATCTGTCCAAGAAACAAAAACATTCCGTTCAAGCATAATATGCTCAACATGTAATTGTTCATGCTGAACTGGTCGGATATCGCCTTCGTCATCGCTATCTCCACGTTGAAATATCATATTTTCCATCAGCATCGAAGCTTCGGTTTCTTAAGGGTCCAAAAGATAGTTTGCAGCACCGTTATTATTACTTCCAGCAGCAAACGAATCCTCCACAAACTTTAGAAAGTGCAGATGGTTCATTAAATCATCCCACAGAACTATGTATTCATTCAATGATCCAATTGCGAGAATTATTTGCCTGTGCAATTTGTATGCTTCCGAGTAAAATTTTATTGATAAGTATTCAACATTTAAGTTGAGCTTATTCAAACTATTTAATTAATGACTTAGACAATAAATCTATATATATAAAAGAGAGTGGCAAACGGAACGGCCGATTTTCATGGGGTTTGTTTTGTTCGATTCGTATTAAGTCAGTTCAGGTTCGTGCGAAAAGAAAATTCCGGAAAATCTATTGGAAAAGTCGGAAAATCTATTGGAAAAGTCGGAAAATCCATGCCATATTTGACCATGAATTGCACATTTTCAGATAATAACTTTGGAACCATAAGTCACACATCAATTAAATTCCCTACGAACTTACTATTTAGTCATGTCCTTCGACAGAGCGAATGGGGCGAGTATTGGACGAGGGGGTGTGGCACCACCCATACAAGCCAAATCTTAATAATGGAATATCTTTGAAATTGTAAGGCGCACAGCATTGAAATTTGGTATAGCGTCGACCCATAGATGAGTCATTCTACTGGTAAGATTTGATGGGCGTTGGACAAGGGGCGTGGCACATTTTTTGTGACCCAATTATTTCGCTGAACTATAAATCGCACAGCAATGCAATTAAGTACGAACCTACCATTTATTTTCGAAAAATTATAAAATACGTGTCGAATTATTTTTAATTTAGAGTATTTTCAGGAAGTTCGAAATGAGTATGTCTATTAAATCACGTTTCTTCATACAACACCTTATCACATGTTTTGCCCCTTTAGACCCCGAATTTCTAAAAATCGCGTCTTAGCGGAGGTTCATTCTTCAAGATGTACCTACAGTTCAAATTTCATGTTTCTAGCTTCAGCGGTTTGGGCTGGGCGATGATAAATCAATCAATCAATCAGCCAGTCAGGACAAACAATCTATGTACACCAATACCTCACTTTGCGTCGTGGTTACGTTCCAAAAAAACACGACGCAAATTGAAACGACGCAAAGTGAATTATGATTTTCCAAAGCAAACCATGTAAAGCTCCAAGATAGGTTCCAGGGTTACGAAAATACAACTTTTTAAAAAGAAAATTAAACAAACTAAACATTTAAAAAACAAAAATAATATAAAAGTGTATTACATACATACATACAAAAAACAAAAAAAACCCAATTCAATTAAAACAAAATAAAATATTCAATTAATTTATAAAAACAAAATAAAAAATAATCACAGTCTGATGAGTCCATAGTGGCTGTTGTCGTAAGTCGGCTTTCTTTCACAAAAACTTGGTCCAATGTTTGCGTTGATTTTCAGTTAGAAAGGGAATCCCCGAGTTTTGATGGCATGGCGTAATTAGAAACAAAAGTCCTGCCATCTTTTAGAAAAAAAAGAAAATTTCAAAAAAAAATTAAAGACTCGAACCCAAAACAACGCAACTTCGAAAATCTAACGACGCACAGTGAAAATTAGTACTAATTCAGCAGCGACGCAACTTCGAAAAAACGCAAAACGAAACGACGCAAAGCGAGGTATTGGTGTATATAAAAACGGAGGCGGTACCACGCCCCCTTGTCCAATGCTCAAAACTTTCTTCTTGTCGAATTGTGCTACTAAGTGGAAAGTTCTTACAGTACTGCGTAAATGTTGGGTCATAAAAAATGTGCTACGCCCCTTGTTCAGCGCCCATCAAATTTTAACAGTAGAATAACACTTTTGTGGGACGATGTCATACCAAATTTTAATGCTGTGCGACTTACAATTCCGAAGCTATTCCATTTAAAAGATTTGAGTTGTATGGGCGGTGCCACACCCCCTTGTTCAATACCCACCCCATTCCATCTATTGAAGGACATGATTAAATAGTAAGTTTGTACCAAATTTAATTGATGTGTGACTTATGGTTCCAAAGTTATTGTCTAAAAATGTATTCTTGTGGTGCCACGCCCCGTTTTCCTGACCTTTTTTTTCCTAAACCTTCACGTAACAATTTCAAACAAACCCACCGAAGGAAGTATCCAAGTTGGTCCAGTCGTTTTCAAGCTTTAAGCAGCCGAACGGACCACGATTCATTTTTATATATATAGAAGATGTATCCGGTTGTTAGGTTGCGATTGCAAGTGTGTGCTTGTTTCAGTATGACGCTGTCTATGATTATCTGTTCCTTACAGCCTTGACTACCGTTTCGGCATCCTTTTTGCTCCTCCGTAAGTATGTTGTTTTCGTCTAAGTGTTTTTCTATTTTTTGTGTTACCAGTGATGTAATTATTTTGTATAGAATTGGGAGGCAGGTGATTGGTCTGTAATTGCTTGGATTTTGTGAATCTGTGTTTTTTGGTTTTATATATGTTTTTCCTAATGTGAGGAATTCTGGAGTTTTTTGTGGTTCTGTCAGGATCTCGTTGATTTGTCGCGTGAGTGTTGAGTGTGTCGATGTAAGTTTTTTATACCAGAAATTGTGTATATTGTCTATACCTGTAGCTTTCCAGTTTTTAGTTCGTCTTCGGTGATATAGCATTATACTTGTTGTGTGATGTGGCTATGTTTTATCTCTTCGTTTGTAATCCAAGATGCATTGCTATTGTGCTGTCGAGGTTGTGTCCAGATACCTTGCCAGTATGATTGGATTTTTTCCTTTGTTGGTGGTTGTATGACTTGGTTTTCTTTGCTTTCTAGTTGCTTATAGAATTGCTTTTGGTTATTATTATTCTTGAATTGTACATTCTCAGCCGTCGGCTGGAATTCACCTATTCCGGGTTATTACCAAGGAATTAAGCTCATCTATTTTACGTGTTTAAGTTAAGGAATGCTCGCGTTATGTTACATGTACTTAGGATTACCGCTTTTTGTATTGTTTGGTGGATCGCTGGGTCTAAATTTAGTTCTTTAACCCTTGTGTGCGCACCCACTTGAAACCTCATAGTTGAACCCCCCATGGTCTGGCCAGACCATGGTGCAAAAAAGAGGATATTCGAGGATAGTGCTAGTTAATATAATTTTTCATATTTTTGTTAATGAGTTTATATATATCTGAGTATGTATGAGTGTTTGTATGTGTATGTTTGTGTGTGTAAGCCTGTCAAAAAAAAATAGTAAGTGTGAACACAATAATTTCTCTTGCTTGCTTACTTCTTATTTAGGTAAAAAGGTAAAAATAGACTTCATTTATAAAATACATGCCGAATTTCAACTTCCATAAATACATTTTGAAATTAAAAATATACGACAGTAAGGAAAAAAAAATAAAAAAATTTAAAAACGTAAAATTCGTCGTTTATGGATGTGCTTCAACTGCTTGAATGCAGTTGTTGCAACGATATAATGCAGACTAATGACTCAAACACATTGAGATTTTACATTGGACACATACAAGTCGTGTTTTAAGATATATCTATTATTATTTCTGGCAATTATGCTTTGAAGTCGGAAAGGTAGCTGATTAATACAGAACACTGGGAATAAATAAGAAAAGGCTATAAATAACAAAAAAGATCTTCTATTGGCCACTTAGTTCCATCTGTCCAAGAAACAAAAACATTCCGTTCAAGCATAATATGCTCAACATGTAATTGTTCATGCTGAACTGGTCGGATATCGCCTTCGTCATCGCTATCTCCACGTTGAAATATCATATTTTCCATCAGCATCGAAGCTTCGGTTTCTTAAGGGTCCAAAAGATAGTTTGCAGCACCGTTATTATTACTTCCAGCAGCAAACGAATCCTCCACAAACTTTAGAAAGTGCAGATGGTTCATTAAATCATCCCACAGAACTATGTATTCATTCAATGATCCAATTGCGAGAATTATTTGCCTGTGCAATTTGTATGCTTCCGAGTAAAATTTTATTGATAAGTATTCAACATTTAAGTTGAGCTTATTCAAACTATTTAATTAATGACTTAGACAATAAATCTATATATATAAAAGAGAGTGGCAAACGGAACGGCCGATTTTCATGGGGTTTGTTTTGTTCGATTCGTATTAAGTCAGTTCAGATTCGTGCGAAAAGAAAATTCCGGAAAATCTATTGGAAAAGTCGGAAAATCTATTGGAAAAGTCGGAAAATCCATGCCATATTTGACCATGAATTGCACATTTTCAGATAATAACTTTGGAACCATAAGTCACACATCAATTAAATTCCCTACGAACTTACTATTTAGTCATGTCCTTCGACAGAGCGAATGGGGCGAGTATTGGACGAGGGGGTGTGGCACCACCCATACAAGCCAAATCTTAATAATGGAATATCTTTGAAATTGTAAGGCGCACAGCATTGAAATTTGGTATAGCGTCGACCCATAGATGAGTCATTCTACTGGTAAGATTTGATGGGCGTTGGACAAGGGGCGTGGCACATTTTTTGTGACCCAATTATTTCGCTGAACTATAAATCGCACAGCAATGCAATTAAGTACGAACCTACCATTTATTTTCGAAAAATTATAAAATACGTGTCGAATTATTTTTAATTTAGAGTATTTTCAGGAAGTTCGAAATGAGTATGTCTATTAAATCACGTTTCTTCATACAACACCTTATCACATGTTTTGCCCCTTTAGACCCCGAATTTCTAAAAATCGCGTCTTAGCGGAGGTTCATTCTTCAAGATGTACCTACAGTTCAAATTTCATGTTTCTAGCTTCAGCGGTTTGGGCTGGGCGATGATAAATCAATCAATCAATCAGCCAGTCAGGACAAACAATCTATGTACACCAATACCTCAAATAATATTAATCCAAGAGCCATGGGTGTGCTACAAGCGTATCTGTGGTCTGGGTGCCATTACCTGGGGACAAATCCTTCAACACGAAGGGAGTGATAGACCGCGCGCATGTATCATCATGCCGCGGTCGATCGAATGCACGATGCTTAGACAATTCTGTTCTCAAGATGTCGTTGCGGTTAAAATAAAGTACTGGGTTGGTGGGAACAGCGTCGAAACTGTAATAGTAACGGCCTACCTGCCGTATGACTCTATACTTCCTCCTCCATCGAGGGAGGTAATGGAAGTCGTCCAGTATGCTGAATCCAGGGGTTTGGGACTCATAGTGGGCTGTGACGCAAATTCACAGAACATTGTTTGGGGTAGCAGCAAATGCAATCCCAGGGGTACTAAACTTTTGGAATTCATTATGTCGGCTGATCTGGTGATTCAAAACGTTGGTAACAAACCAACTTTTGTGACCAGCAGAAGACAAGAAGTGATTGACCTGACACTAACCAATAGGAAAGTGGCAGATCAGATCATGCAATGGCGGGTTTTGGAGGAGGTCTCTCTTTCAGATCACCGCTTTATCGAATTCCGACTCGGTATTGATCTAATGTCGATACCAGGTGGACGGAATCCTCGCAAGGCGGACTGGAACAGGTTTGGTGAGCTTCTGACAGAGCGTATACCAATCCTGAAAAAACTCCGAAGTACAGCCAAGATTGAAGAAGCGACTAGGGAACTAGGAGTTACTTTGACTGGCTGCTATGAGGAGGTGTGTCCGCTGAGAGCGAGCAGACAAGGCAAAGCAGTTCCGTGGTGGAGTGCTGAGCTTTCGAAGCTACGCAAACGATCCAGGAAGCTTCTGAATAGGGCCTTAAAAACCCGAAAAGAGAACGACTGGACCAACTATCACCTCGTCCAAAAGGAATTTAAGAAGAAAGTGAGGTCTGCCAAACTGGACTCTTTCAGAGACTTTTGCAATGAGGTTGAAGGTATGAAGGAGTCAGCAAGACTGTGTAGGGTTCTACAAAGAGACCGAACAGTTAAGCTTGATTCTCTTCGCTTGCCTGATGGCTCCTATACTACCTCTAAGTCGGAAACCTACAACACTCTCCTAGCGACCCATTTTCCGGGAAGCAGGATAATTCCCACTGTGGTGGACAGTTGTGAGGTCAATGACGCAGGTAATAGGACTAAAAGGCTTAACTGGTTTTCCGCGTCAGAAGTAGTAACGGAGGAGGCGGTAAGATTTTCTTTCTCCTCATTCGAAAACTACAAGTCCCCAGGACCTGATAAAGTTTACCCGATAATGCTAAAGAGGGGTGGAGACAAGCTGGTGAAAGCTCTTATAAAGATCTTCACGGCTTGCCTCGCTCATGGTTACATTCCAACTCTTTGGCGACAGGTCAGAGTGGTCTTCATTCCCAAACCAGGGAAGGACGACTATACGCTGGCCAAGAGCTTTAGGCCAATCAGCCTGACTTCTTTCATGCTGAAAAGCTTAGAGCGAATGGTAGAAAAGCACATCCGAGCGAAGGTGCTGACAAGAAGCCCACTTAGTAGAAACCAACACGCTTACCAGAGTGGAAAATCATGCGACTCAGCCCTGCATGACATCGTATCCAAGATTGAAGCAGGGCTGGAAGCTGACCATTACACTTTGGGCGTCTTCGTGGATATTGAGGGGGCTTTTGACAATGCAACCTTTGACTCGATATGCTCAGCAGCCAGAATGCATGGGGTAAATGAGACCCTGATAAGGTGGATCCGCTCCATGCTCTCCGGGAGATTGCTGACCGTTGGTGAGAGTGATAGCAATTCGGTCACGGCAGAGGTCGGACGGGGATGTCCCCAGGGTGGTGTCCTCTCTCCGCTGCTGTGGTGTTTCGTGGTCGACTCTCTACTAAGGGAGATGCAGGATCTCGGAATACATGTCCAAGCATACGCGGACGATGTCTGTGCACTAGTATCAGGACGATCCCTCAGGATAATTTGCAAAAAAATGCAGAAAGTCCTGGATAAGATTGATAACTGGTGCACAGGACAGGGTCTTTCCGTTAATCCCAGTAAAACGACTTTGGTCCTATTTACTAGGAAGCGGAAGCTGGATGGTCTCGAACTGCCAGTACTGAAAGGTGTGACCCTCAGTCTATCCACGGAGGTGAAATATCTAGGGGTTATCCTAGACAGGAAACTAACGTGGAAGATGCATGTCTTGACGAAAGTAGACCGTGCGCTGAAGGTTTTCCAACAGTGCCGTCGAGCTTTTAGCAAGACCTGGGGCCTGAAGCCTGCGGTGGTCTTCTGGATATATACCGCACTCATCAGACCCATAATTACGTACGCATCGGTAGTCTGGTGGAGACGAACAATGGTTAAGTCCGCAGCTTTGGCTCTGAACAGACTACAAAGAAGTGTATGTATATGCATTACGGGTGCCATGAGCACTGTCTCAGGTGATGCCCTTAATGCCATGCTTGACCTGCTTCCCCTAGACCTAAAAGTTCAAGAGGAAGTGATGAAAGCGACATGTCGGCTATATTCCTATGGATACTGGCACGACAACAAGGGATCGGGTCATGGAGAAATCTTCAAGAGGTTGTCAGCGCAATATCCGTTGCTGCTGGCCCCTAAGGATTGCCTAATACCCGTAGTATCCTTTAGGAGGAACTTTGAAGTGAGGTTCCCAACGCGCGACCAATGGGACAACCCACAGGCCATGCTAGGGGATCTGACGGATATTTTCTTCACTGACGGATCCAAGACCGATAAAGGTACTGGAGCTGGATGGCACCTCGATGGAAGTGTCAACTGCTACTACTCACTGGGTGGGCTGACTACCGTCTTTCAGACGGAAGTCTTCGCCATTCTGAAGGTAGCGGAATGGATAATTGGGAGGAAATGGTGCGGGAAACATATAGGAGTCTGTAGTGATAGTCAAGCTGCACTTAAGGCCCTGGAGAACGCGCGTGTTACCTCTAAGATTGTCCAAGAATGTAAGTTGAAGCTAAAATCAGTCGCGAGACGTAATAAGCTCCAACTTATCTGGGTTCCGGGACACTGCGGTGTTCTAGGTAACGAAACTGCCGATGAACTGGCTAACTGTGGATCAGGGTGTACACCCATGGGACCAGAACCAATAATCGGCACCAGTCTAGCAGGAACCCTGGACTGGATCAGGTCCTGTGTAAATAACCTACACAGAGAACGTTGGTCTAGCTTGGGAAGCTGTAAAACTGCCAAGTGTTTTGTGAAAAGCCCGAACAGGAAAGCAGGGAATTTCCTCCTGAAGCTGGGAAGGAAAGACCTCCGTCGAATGGTCGGGTTAATCACAGGACACAATCCATGGGGGCGACATATGGCCAACATGGGCATCATCGAGGATCCGACTTGCATGTCTTGCCTGGAGGAGGTTGATAGTACAGAGCACTTTCTCTGTGCATGTCCTGCCTTCTCTAGAACGAGATTGCGCACGCTGGGTTCAGATGTAATGAGAATGGACGAAGTTCATTCTCTCACCCTGTGTGATCTCCTGAGATTCATTAATGAGTCCGGGAAATTTGCACAGGAGACCTCATAGCCCTTTCTCCCTTTCCACCCACTTTCTCTTTTTCTCTTTCCCATTCCAATCTCCTCTATCAACCTTTTTCCTGAGCCTTAAGTACAATGGGCTATAAAGCCTGAGTGCTTGAGGTAATGACCTCCCTTAGGTTATTTCCTCGGCTCCCCCTCACATCCATCCATCCATCCACACCAATACCTCACTTTGCGTCGTGGTTACGTTCCAAAAAAACACGACGCAAATTGAAACGACGCAAAGTGAATTATGATTTTCTAAAGCAAACCATGTAAAGCTCCAAGATAGGTTCCAGGGTTACGAAAATACAACTTTTTAAAAAGAAAATTAAACAAACTAAACATTTAAAAAACAAAAATAATATAAAAGTGTATTACATACATACATACAAAAAACAAAAAAAACCCAATTCAATTAAAACAAAATAAAATATTCAATTAATTTATAAAAACAAAATAAAAAATAATCACAGTCTGATGAGTCCATAGTGGCTGTTGTCGTAAGTCGGCTTTCTTTCACAAAAACTTGGTCCAATGTTTGCGTTGATTTTCAGTTAGAAAGGGAATCCCCGAGTTTTGATGGCATGGCGTAATTAGAAACAAAAGTCCTGCCATCTTTTAGAAAAAAAAGAAAATTTCAAAAAAAAATTAAAGACTCGAACCCAAAACAACGCAACTTCGAAAATCTAACGACGCACAGTGAAAATTAGTACTAATTCAGCAGCGACGCAACTTCGAAAAAACGCAAAACGAAACGACGCAAAGCGAGGTATTGGTGTATATAAAAACGGAGGCGGTACCACGCCCCCTTGTCCAATGCTCAAAACTTTCTTCTTGTCGAATTGTGCTACTAAGTGGAAAGTTCTTACAGTACTGCGTAAATGTTGGGTCATAAAAAATGTGCTACGCCCCTTGTTCAGCGCCCATCAAATTTTAACAGTAGAATAACACTTTTGTGGGACGATGTCATACCAAATTTTAATGCTGTGCGACTTACAATTCCGAAGCTATTCCATTTAAAAGATTTGAGTTGTATGGGCGGTGCCACACCCCCTTGTTCAATACCCACCCCATTCCATCTATTGAAGGACATGATTAAATAGTAAGTTTGTACCAAATTTAATTGATGTGTGACTTATGGTTCCAAAGTTATTGTCTAAAAATGTATTCTTGTGGTGCCACGCCCCGTTTTCCTGACCTTTTTTTTCCTAAACCTTCACGTAACAATTTCAAACAAACCCACCGAAGGAAGTATCCAAGTTGGTCCAGTCGTTTTCAAGCTTTAAGCAGCCGAACGGACCACGATTCATTTTTATATATATAGAAGATGTATCCGGTTGTTAGGTTGCGATTGCAAGTGTGTGCTTGTTTCAGTATGACGCTGTCTATGATTATCTGTTCCTTACAGCCTTGACTACCGTTTCGGCATCCTTTTTGCTCCTCCGTAAGTATGTTGTTTTCGTCTAAGTGTTTTTCTATTTTTTGTGTTACCAGTGATGTAATTATTTTGTATAGAATTGGGAGGCAGGTGATTGGTCTGTAATTGCTTGGATTTTGTGAATCTGTGTTTTTTGGTTTTATATATGTTTTTCCTAATGTGAGGAATTCTGGAGTTTTTTGTGGTTCTGTCAGGATCTCGTTGATTTGTCGCGTGAGTGTTGAGTGTGTCGATGTAAGTTTTTTATACCAGAAATTGTGTATATTGTCTATACCTGTAGCTTTCCAGTTTTTAGTTCGTCTTCGGTGATATAGCATTATACTTGTTGTGTGATGTGGCTATGTTTTATCTCTTCGTTTGTAATCCAAGATGCATTGCTATTGTGCTGTCGAGGTTGTGTCCAGATACCTTGCCAGTATGATTGGATTTTTTCCTTTGTTGGTGGTTGTATGACTTGGTTTTCTTTGCTTTCTAGTTGCTTATAGAATTGCTTTTGGTTATTATTATTCTTGAATTGTACATTCTCAGCCGTCGGCTGGAATTCACCTATTCCGGGTTATTACCAAGGAATTAAGCTCATCTATTTTACGTGTTTAAGTTAAGGAATGCTCGCGTTATGTTACATGTACTTAGGATTACCGCTTTTTGTATTGTTTGGTGGATCGCTGGGTCTAAATTTAGTTCTTTAACCCTTGTGTGCGCACCCACTTGAAACCTCATAGTTGAACCCCCCATGGTCTGGCCAGACCATGGTGCAAAAAAGAGGATATTCGAGGATAGTGCTAGTTAATATAATTTTTCATATTTTTGTTAATGAGTTTATATATATCTGAGTATGTATGAGTGTTTGTATGTGTATGTTTGTGTGTGTAAGCCTGTCAAAAAAAAATAGTAAGTGTGAACACAATAATTTATCTTGCTTGCTTACTTCTTATTTAGGTAAAAAGGTAAAAATAGACTTCATTTATAAAATACATGCCGAATTTCAACTTCCATAAATACATTTTGAAATTAAAAATATACGACAGTAAGGAAAAAAAAACAAAAAAAATTTAAAAACGTAAAATTCGTCGTTTATGGATGTGCTTCAACTGCTTGAATGCAGTTGTTGCAACGATATAATGCAGACTAATGACTCAAACACATTGAGATTTTACATTGGACACATACAAGTCGTGTTTTAAGATATATCTATTATTATTTCTGGCAATTATGCTTTGAAGTCGGAAAGGTAGCTGATTAATACAGAACACTGGGAATAAATAAGAAAAGGCTATAAATAACAAAAAAGATCTTCTATTGGCCACTTAGTTCCATCTGTCCAAGAAACAAAAACATTCCGTTCAAGCATAATATGCTCAACATGTAATTGTTCATGCTGAACTGGTCGGATATCGCCTTCGTCATCGCTATCTCCACGTTGAAATATCATATTTTCCATCAGCATCGAAGCTTCGGTTTCTTAAGGGTCCAAAAGATAGTTTGCAGCACCGTTATTATTACTTCCAGCAGCAAACGAATCCTCCACAAACTTTAGAAAGTGCAGATGGTTCATTAAATCATCCCACAGAACTATGTATTCATTCAATGATCCAATTGCGAGAATTATTTGCCTGTGCAATTTGTATGCTTCCGAGTAAAATTTTATTGATAAGTATTCAACATTTAAGTTGAGCTTATTCAAACTATTTAATTAATGACTTAGACAATAAATCTATATATATAAAAGAGAGTGGCAAACGGAACGGCCGATTTTCATGGGGTTTGTTTTGTTCGATTCGTATTAAGTCAGTTCAGGTTCGTGCGAAAAGAAAATTCCGGAAAATCTATTGGAAAAGTCGGAAAATCTATTGGAAAAGTCGGAAAATCCATGCCATATTTGACCGTGAATTGCACATTTTCAGATAATAACTTTGGAACCATAAGTCACACATCAATTAAATTCCCTACGAACTTACTATTTAGTCATGTCCTTCGACAGAGCGAATGGGGCGAGTATTGGACGAGGGGGTGTGGCACCACCCATACAAGCCAAATCTTAATAATGGAATATCTTTGAAATTGTAAGGCGCACAGCATTGAAATTTGGTATAGCGTCGACCCATAGATGAGTCATTCTACTGGTAAGATTTGATGGGCGTTGGACAAGGGGCGTGGCACATTTTTTGTGACCCAATTATTTCGCTGAACTATAAATCGCACAGCAATGCAATTAAGTACGAACCTACCATTTATTCATATCTTTCGACAAAGGGAATGATGCGGGTATTGAACAAGGGGGCGTGGCACCGCCCATACAAGCCAAATCTTTAATATAGAATATCTTCGAAATTGTAAGGCGCACAGCATTGAAATTTGGTATAGCGTCGACCCATAGATGAGACATTCTACTGGTCAGATTTAATGGGCGGTGGACAAGGGGCGTGGCACATTTTTTGTGACCCTATTATTCCGCTGAACTATAAATCGCACAACAATGAAACTTGGTACGAACCTACCATTTAGTCATATCTTTCGGCAGAGGGAATGAGGCGGGTATTGAACAAGGGGGCGTGGCACTGCCCATACAAACCAAATTTTTAATAGATAATATCTTTGAAATTGTTGGTCGTACAACACTGAAATTTAGTACCCCGTCGTCCCATAGATGGGTGACTCTACTGGTAGGATTTTATGGGCGTTGGACAAGGGGCGTGGCACATTTGTTGTGACCCAAACATTTTGCTGAACTATAAGTCGCACAACAATGAAACTATGTACGAACCTACCATTTTCCCTTTCGACAGAGGGAATGGTGCGGGTATTGAACAAGGGGGCGTGGCACCGCCCATACAAGCCAAATCTTTAATATCGAATATCTTTGAAATTGTAAGTCGTACAACACTGAAATTGAGTACCCCGTCGTCCCATAGATGAGTCATTCTACTGGTAGGATTTGATGGGCGTTGGGCAAGGGGCGTGGCACATTGTTTGTGATCCAAATATTTTGCTGAACTATAGGTCGCACAGCAATGAAATTAAGTACGAACCTACCATTTATTCATATCTTTCGACAGAGGGAATGATGAGGGTATTGATCAAGGGGGCGTGGCACTGCCCATACAAGCCAAATTTTTAATAGAGAATATCTTTGAAATTGTTAGTCGTACAATACTGAAATTTAGTGCCCCGTCGTCCCATAGATTCTACTGGTAAGATTTCATTCTACTGGTAAGATTTGGTGGGCGTTGGACAAGGGGCGTGGCACATTTGTTGTGACCCAAATATTTCGCTGAACTATAAGTCGCTCAGCAATGACACTTAGTACGAACCTACCATTTTCTCCTTCGACAGAGGGCATTGTGCGGGTATTGAATAATGGGGCGTGACCCTGCCACTATAATTTAAATCTGGTTCAAGCGCAATCCATTTCTTTACTAAAACTTAGCAGCAATATTGCTTATTTGAGGGCCTCGAATGCGTTAATCAGTAGCTCCCTCCTCTTCCTTTAGTTGGTTTTCTTCGTCAATTCGCATCGCCATAGATTCGCCATTCATTCATTTATTATAAGAAAACAACAAATGTCGTGCGGGACGAAGTTCGCCGGGTCAGCTAGTAAATAAATAAATATCTTAATTCTGTTGCTCCAAAGCATTGGATTTCGCTACTGCTTAGACTATTCTTTTAGAGAATAGCATTTATTCTCAAAATAGCATTGGCTTCCTTCCATCTCTGTCACAGAAAACATACAATCCAATTGATAAAAAATCAGACACGACAAGAGCACAAATACTTCCTTCGCTTCAGAAATGTAATTGAATTGACACCAAAAACACGGATATAACCACATATACAATGGATAAATATTAATTTTAACTATGTTCACACATTCTTTCTCAACAAAAATTATAATTTACTAACCCAAAAGAAAATAAAGGCCAAAGTGAATGAAAATCACTTGGACCACGTAAATTTTGCGCCAACTAACTTATGTCACAATTAACGGAATGGCACGGAAAAAGGGCTCCAAATCGGGTCAGATGGAAAAGTCTAGTTGAAGCCCTATGCTCCGTAGGGGACTGGATAAAGAACAAACGAAAAAAAATATTTATAAACAACTCTGACAATAATTACGTCGAAAATAACAAAAAAACTGAAAATAACTGGCAAATTTGTATGAAAATATACCATGGTCTGGCCAGACCATGGGGGGTTCAACTAAGGGGTATAAATACGTTTTGCACGATTCTCGCCTTGTTTTTGTAAAAATTTTGTTCATGTATTGGTTTTTGTGCTTAGAAAGGATCAGTTGAGGATATCATGAAATATGAACCCGATAGCTTTACTACAACCTTACTAAAAGTGGACCCAAAGTTCAATATGGTCTGGCCAGACCTGGGTGCGCACACAAGGGTTAAGTGTGGGTATTAGGGATTTGGGTTGGGTTTTATGTATGCTTTATGTTTCCATATTTGTTGTATTTCTTGTGTTAGGTCTATGTATTTCTCAATTTTTTCTGTGTACTTTTTGTGTATGTTGTTGTCGGAGGGTACGCTTATTTCGATTAGTGTTGCGGTTTTGTCAGTTTTGTTTATTAAGGTTATGTCGGGTCTGTTATGGTGGATTTTTCTATCTGTTTGTATGGTCCTGTCCCAGTAAATTTTGTATTTTTCGTTTTCTATTATAGATTGCGGTGTGTATTTGTAATATGGCTCGTTAAGTTGTTATATATTTAGTACAGTCATAAGTTCTTGGTGTATGATTTTAGCTACCGTATTATGTCTGTTTGTGTATTTTGTTAGCGTTAGTATCGGGCATCCTGATGTTATGTGTTCTATGGATTCTGTGTGAATGTGGCACTTTCGGCATTTGTCGGTTGCTGCGGTTATTATTATTATTATTTCCGAATTTCGCATTCACAGCCTTTGGCTGGGTTTTACCTACTCCGGGTATGCATACCAAAGGAGTTAGGCTCTGTCGTTATTGGGTGTTATTTGGGTGTTATTCAGTCACGGTTGAGGAATTTTCGGACTATTGTTGCTGTTTTTAGTATAACTGCTTTTTGTATTTGTGTGTGTGTGTTAGGGTCAAGATCTAGGCTTTTTAAGTATATTTGGAAGTTTTTTGTGATTATACCTGTTACAGATAATACTATGGGGATTATTTTAACTTGGTTTTGTTTCCAAAGTTCTTTAAGTTCTATTGCAAGTGGCTCGTGTTTGTTTATCTTTTCGTCTTCTTTCTGTGTTATATTGTGGTCATTTGGTATTGCAATGTCGATTATATATGTGATTTTTCGTACTTTGTCTGTTAGGGTTATATCTGGTCGGTTGTGCATTATTGTTCTATCTGTATGTATTGTGTTGTCCCAGTATAATTTGTGATTTTCATTTTCTAGTATTTTGTGTGGTGTGTATTTGTAATATGGTGAGGTATAGTCTGTTAAGTTGTGTTTCGTTGCTAGTTTTTGATGTATAATTTTAGCGGCTAAGTTGTGTCTTTCTAAGTATTCAGTTCCTACTAATATTTTGCAGCTGCCTATAATATGTTCGATTGTTTCTGGTTGTGGATGGCATCTTCTACATGAATCGGTTTGGATTGGTTCTTTGGTTATGTATTTTCTGTAGTTTCTAGTTGCTATGACTTGGTCTTGGATGGTAAGCAGGAATCCTTCTGTTTGTGGTTTTAGTTGACCTATTTGTAACCATTTGTACAAATATTATTATTATTATGAATTGTACATTCTCAATAGCTTTGCTATTGGAATTCACCCATCTCGGACTACGTCAAGAGATTGGGCTCAATATTATTTTAATTTCATAAATTAGTAAATTAGGCCTTAAAATTTATAGATTTAAAAATTTTCTTGTAATGTTACAAGTTTTTAATATTACTGCTTTTTGTATTTTGTAATATGCTGGTTGTTCGATGTTGAGCTTTTTTAAACTCGAGATAAATGTTTTGTGCAGGATTCCTGTTGCAGAGATCACAAATGGTATTGTTTTTACTTTATTTTGTTTCCATATGCGTTTGATTTCTTGTGTTAGCTCGCTGTATTTTTCAAGTTTTTCGGTGTATTTCTTGTGAATGTTGGTGTCATTAGGTGTGCTTATTTCTATACAGTATGTAGTGTCGTTGGTTTTATTTTTAAGTGTGATATCCGGTCTATTGTTAATTATGGTTTTATCAGTGTGTATTGCTATGTCCCATTATTATTATTATTATTATTATTATCCCACGGTCTCTATCCCCCCGCATACCGCGCGAGGCGGGGTCCATTTTCACCAAGTATGACGGCAGTTTTCGTTGCAAGTCATATCGGCACTATTGTATAGTATTTGTTTTATTGGTTTAAAAATTTTCTTGTTAGACATGTAACAGTCTGTAGGATTACCGCTGTTTGTATTTTATGGTGTATAAATTGGTCTATGTTTAGAATTTTAAGGTTTGGAATGAATGATTTGTGTAGTATTCCTGTTGCGGAGATTATAAAGGGTATTGTTTTTACTACATTTTGTTTCCACACCCGTTTTATTTCAAGTGCTAATTCAGTATATTTTTCAATTTTTTCAGTGTATTTTTTGTGTATGTTTGTGTCATTGGGGGCGCTTATTTCAATTAGATATGTACTATTTTTATTTTTGTCTATTAGGGTGATATCTGGTCTATTGTTGTTTATCGTTTTATCTGTTTGTATTGTTCTATCCCAATATGTGTGTATTTTTCATTTTCCATGATGTTAGGTGGGGTGTATTTATAATATGGATCATTGTTTTCTGTCAGTTGGAGGTTAGTAGCTAGTTCTTGATGCAGTATTTTTGCAATGATATTATGTCTTTGTGTGTACTCTGATCCTGCTAGTAATCTACATCCGGTTGTTATATGGTCTATTGTTTCTGTTGATATTTGGCATCTGCGGCACTTGTCATTATTGATAGTTGGGTCCTGTATAATGTATTTTTGATAGTTTCTGGTGAGGATTACTTGGTCTTGAATTGCTACCAGGAAACCTTCAGTTTCGGGGTATAGTTCTCCTTTTTGTAGCCAGGTGTATGAGTGCTGTCTATCTATGTTTGTATCACTCATTATTTGTATGTGTTTACCGTGGAGCTGTTTCTGTGCCCATATCATCTTTTTATCTTCTATTGTTCTGTGCGTCAGTGTGTATTGGGTATTGTGTAGATTTAGTGGTGTGTAATTTTTGTCCGCTAATGCTATTGCTTGGTGGAGTGCTGATGTGTGTGAGTAGAAGAATTCCCTTAGCTTCCTTATTTGGTTATTGTGTAGATTGTGAATGTCTATAAGCCCTCTTCCTCCTTCCAGTCTGGGTATAGTTAGTCGTTCTATGCAGGAGTTTGGGTGTAGTTTTCTGTAGTTTGTTAGATGTTTCCTGGTGCTTATTTCTATGCTACTTAAATCTGTGTTTGACCATTTTATAATCCCGAATGAGTACGTTAGTATGGGTATGGCGAATGTGTTCACGGTTTTGCAGAGGTTTTTAGAGTTGAGGTGTGTTTTTAGTATCTGGATGAGGCGTTTTTCATATTGTTTAGTAAGCTGTTTTTTTATTGTTGTGTGGTCAATTCTGGTGCTTTGCTGGAATCCTAGATATTTAATATATATGTTTCGTTTCTTCCATGTTGTCAAGAGTTTCGTTGTTTAGCGTTTCGGTGTATGTTTCCATCCATTTTCCTTTTTCTATGTGTTGGCTCTTACATTTGCTAATCCCAAAGTTCATTTTTATATCTGTTGTTAGTTTTTCGGTTATTTTCAGAAGTCCTGTTAGTTTTGTCCGTGTAGTTGCATATAGTTTGATGTCATCCATGTATAATAAGTGGTTTATTCTGTGCTTGGTTGTTCTTTCGTGTCTGATATTGTATCCGTATGACGTGTCATTGAGTGCATTTGAGAGTGGGTTTAGGCAGAGGAAAAACCAAACCGTGCTCAGTGAATCGCCTTGGAATATTCCTCTTTTTATAGGTATTTCTTCTGTAGTTATTGTGTTTGTTGTGACTAGTTTTATGGAGGTCTTCCACTTTTTCATGGTATCTGTTAGGAATTGTATGTACTTTGGGTGTATTTTGTATATTTGTAGTACTTTAATGAGCCAACTGTGTGGAACAGAGTCAAACGCTTTTTGATAGTCTATGTAGCATGAGTGTAGGTGTCGTTGTTGTGTTGTGGTCTGCTTCATTATTACTGCATCTATTATTAATTGTTCTTTGCATCCTTTGCTGTGTTTTCTGCATCCTTTGTGTTCATTTGTTATTATATCACATTTTGTTAGGTGGGCGTCTACTTTGTTGCAGATTGTGGCTGATATTATCTTATATAGGGTTGGTAGGCAGGTTATAGGTCTATAGTTGGCAGGATTTGTGGTTTCGTTGTTTTTTGGTTTTATGTATGTCTGGCCTATTGTCAAAAAGTTAGGGAGTTTTTGAGGTTGGTCTATTACTTCTTTAATTGCTTCAGCTAGGTGTTGGTGCATGGTGGTAAGTTTTTTGTACCAGACGTTGTGAATGTTGTCTACTCCTGGGCATTTCCAGTTATGTGTTTTGTTTATTATTTGCGTGATTTCTTCTGTTGTGACTTTGTAGTTTTCTTGAGTTGGTAGATCTTTATTACGTTGTTCTTCTTGTTGTATCCATTGGGCCTTGCTATTGTGCTGTATGGAAGTTGACCATATTTCGTTCCAGTAGGTTAGGATTTGTTCTTTTGTGGGTGGGTTAATTCGGGGTGAATCTTTGTTTGTAAGTCTTTTGTAAAATATTTTTTCGTTGTTTGTGAAAAGTCGGTTATCTTTCTTTCTTTTGGTTGATTCTTTATATCTAGTAAGTCTGGCCGCATATACCTTAAGTCTTTGTTTTTGGTTGTCAAGTATTTCTTCTATTGGTTTTTTGTATTTTAGCTTCATATTATTTATGTGTTTGGTGATATTTTTTGATTTATTTCCTCTTGAATATTGTGCAAGTCGGCCTATGTCTTTTCTTAGGTTGTTTATTTTATTTTCTATGCGGATTTGCCATTTAGGTTTTGGTGGGTTATTATTTCCCTTTCGGTGTGGTATAGGTTGCTGGTTGTTGATAGTTGTTATGGTTATTGCGGATACGTATGTTAGTGTGTGAATGTCTTCTATTGTCGGGTTTTTGAGTAGGGTGGGGATGATTTGATTATTGACTATGTCTATTAAGTTTGTAGTTTGTTTTTTAATAATTAGTTTGGGGATTCTTGGCCGCATTGTGGGGTTCACTTCTTTCCACCTCATCACGTTTGCTTGCATTTCATTTTTAATTTTTTCTAATAGTGAGTTTTCTCTAGTGTCGGTGTTTTCAGGTGCTATACTTTGGTTTCTGTTTGGGCTTGCTTGTGTGTTGTTGTTTTCGTCGGATGGACTATTGGTGGTTAGGTTGTTATTGTATCGTGTATTAGTGTTTTGGTGCATATACTGTCCTTGGTCGGGCGTGGTTGGGTGATTTGCATTGTTATTGAGATTATGTTGTTGTATTTCGGGGTTTTGTTGAGTGTTTGCGTTTATTTCAGCTGCTATTTCCTCTTTTATCTTTTGGATTTCGATGTTAGATAGTTTCGATGTTTCGAGGTTAGATTATGTTGTTGTATTTCGGGGTTTTGTTGAGTGTTTGCGTTTATTTCAGCTGCTATTTCCTCTTTTATCTTTTGGATTTCGATGTTAGATAGGCGGTTGTTAGTTACTATGGCTCTTCTCTGGTCTGCAAGTCTCTGCTGTGTTATTTCACTGTATTATGGGTATATTTGTACAAATAGGCTATGAAATTCTTGGCGATATCCTACTTTTACTGTTTCTAATTTGGTACTTCTATAGTAGCAGCGCATGATATTTATGTTCATTTCGTTAGTCCACATCATGCGTTGCCTAGGCTTGCCAGCTTTTGTGGTCGTCGGTTGATTTGACAAAACACTTTGGGCTGGTTGGGGTTCGTTGTCCGGGTCGGTATCATGGTCGAGTTGTTGTGTCCCGCGTCGTTCTCGTCGTTCCGTTACGACGCTCGTCCGAGGCTAGGTTTTGTGATTCTGAAACCTATTATACACATCGGCAGGTGGTTGGGGTCCGCGGGGCCGTTACACCCGTTATCCTGTCGTGAGGATTATTATTATTATTATTGCCGGGGAAAGTGCACCGCGACCTGAAAGATCTATTGTGCCCCCTTCTTGGCCTTCACAGTTCGTCCGTGAATCCAGTATCCAAAAGGAATCTTAGTATATTTCCTAAGCCTTTGGAAACCCAGTCCGATCCTGGTATAATATAGTCACCCAGGTGCTTCTTCCGTTTGTGCATTAGTGCAGGGCATATGCCTAGTATGTGTATTGCAGTTTCATTGTCCTGCAAACAGAACCTACAGAGTTCGTTCACCCTGATACCTAGTTTGGTTAGATGATAGTTCAATCTACAATGCCCTGTCAATATACCTGTGATAATCCTTAGATTATTCTTTGAGAGACTCATACATTCCTCGAACCTTTTCTTGTTATAAGATCTAATAACCATCTTGGAATGTTCAAGGCCTGGTTGATTTTCCCAGTATTGATTCCGGATGGTTATCTCGTCTTTCCTTTGCCTAGACCACAGAAGGGTTCTTGCAAGTTTGTCGGCCTGCTCGTTCCCATCAATACCGGCGTGACCCGGAACCCAGAGGACCCACACCTGATTGTGACGGCCAAGTTCGTTCAGCTTCTCAAGGCATTCCGACACCAGTTTCGAGGATACCTGGTAGGATCTTAATGCCTTGATTGCCGCTTGACTGTCTGACAGTATCGCGATCTTCCGGTTCCGGTATTTCCTCACCGGATTGAAATGAGCGCACCTTTCAATGGCGTATATTTCCGCCTGGAAAATGGTGGTCTGCTTTCCTGTAGGTTCCGAGTATCTAATCCCCGGTCCATACACCCCGATTCCGGTACCTTCCTCCGTTACGGAGCCATCTGTGTACCAGGAAATCATGTACTGATCTATCAGATATGTCTCTGATATGCCTACCCAGCTTATTTTATTACTAAATTCTGTTTTAAATCTCTTGGTGAAACAGAGCTTCGGAGTAATTGTGTCTCTCGGTATTGCAATCTCGGGATACAGGTTCATAAGAATATCAATCTTCTTACGACTCAGAAGATTGATTGATTGATTGATTCTTACGTCGTTAGGATACCCCTGCGGGGTTATTATTATTATTATTATTATTATTCGAATTTCACATTCACAGCTTTTTTTTTGCTGAAATTTACCCACTTCGGGTATTTCTACCAAAGAAGTTGGGCTCGGCTACGTGTTGTGGTTTAAAAATTTGCGCGCTATTGTTGCTGTTTTTAGGATAATTGCTTTTTGTATTGCTGTGTGTATTTTCGGGTCTATGTCTATTGCCTTTAGATGTTTTGTAAATGATTTGGTTGTTATTCCTGTTACCGACATGACTATTGGTGTTACTCTAACTTGGTTTTGA
Source organism: Melieria picta (assembly GCA_964056695.1). Lineage (NCBI taxonomy): Eukaryota > Metazoa > Arthropoda > Insecta > Diptera > Ulidiidae > Melieria > Melieria picta. The sequence goes on from OZ057400.1 coordinate 68,010,250, forward strand.
CGCCACATTTCTTTTATTTCTATTGCGAGTTGTTCGTATTTTTTTATTTTTTCTTCTTCTTTGTATATTATGTTGTGGTCATTGAGGATGGCTATGAGGTCTATGAGGTGCGTAATTTTTTGTTCTTTATTTTGAATAATTATGTCTGGTCTATTGTGCGTTATTGTTCTATCTGTTAGTATTGTGAAATCCCAATATAGTTTTATTTTGTTATTTTCTCAGATTTTTTCGGGTTTATACTTATAGTACGGTGTGTAATCTGTTATTAATTTATATTTTGTCGCAAGTTCTTGGTGGATTAATTTTCCTACTGTGTCATGTCTATCTGTGTATTGTGTTCCTACTAATATGTTGCAGCTCCCGGTGATGTGTTCTATAGTTTCTGTATGCTGAAGGCATCTTCTGCACATGTGTGTTTCTATGTTTTCTTTGAGTATGAATTTACGGTAGTTTCTGGTGGCTATAACCTGGTCTTGCATAGCTAGAACGAATCCTTCCGTTTCTGGATAGATTTGTCCTTTTTTTTAGCCATGCATAGGATAGCGTGCTATTTATTTTGTTGTCTTGCATTATGGATATGTGTCTTCCATGTAATTCCTTTTGGGTCCAGTTTGCTTTTTTCCGTGCTGTAATTTCCTCTTTGGGTTCTATGTTTATATTTTGTGTGTGTAGGTTGAGTGGAGTGTATTGTGTGTCTGAGCTTGAGATAGCTTTGTGTAGGGGTGTTTGTTTACTGTGGAAATAGTTTCGTAGTTTTTGTATTTGTGTGTTGTGTAGTACTATAAGGTCTATAATGCCTCAGCCCCCTTCGTCCCTTATTATTATTATTATTATCGAGTTTCTCCATCTCGGCAGGGTTCCGCACTGCCGGAGATAACATTTGTCCCGGGTATCGCTACCAAGGGAAAATGCTCTGTTGTTTCTGTTTTATGTTATTTCGTTTTACTATTGATTCAAAAATTTTCTTGTTATGTTACAAGTTTTTAGGATCACCACCTTTTGGATTTTATAGTGTAGAGTTTGGTCTATGTTAAGTGATTTAAGGTTTTGTATGAATGTTCTGTGTAATATGCCTGTAGCTGATATTATGAACGGCATGGTTTTTACAGTGTTTTGTTTCCATACGCGTTTAATTTCCTGTGACAGTTCGATGTATTTTTCTATTTTTTCTGTGTACTTTTTGTGAACGTTTTTATCGCTTGGTGTGCTGATTTCAATTAGATATGTTGTTTTCTGTATTTTGTCTGTTAGTACTATGTCCGGTCTATTATTAGGTATGGTTTTGTCTGTATATATTGTTCTATCCCAATAAAGTTTATGTGTTTCATTTTCGAAGATGTTTTGTGGGGTGTATTTGTAGTATGGTTGGTCGTTGTCTATAAGGTTTAAATTTTTTGCTATTGCTTGATGTAGAATTTTTGCCACTATGTTATGTCTGTCTGTGTATTCCGTGCCTGCTAAGAGTTTGCATCCTGTGATGATGTGGTCTATTGTTTCCGATTGGCTTTGACACTTGCGGCATTTGTCACTGTCTGCACTAGTGTCGTTGAGAATATATTTTTTGTAGTTTCGTGTGGGGATTACTTGGTCTTGGATCGCCAGTAGGAAACCCTCTGTCTCGGGGTAGAGCTCGCCTTTTTGTAGCCAGGTGTATGAGTGTCTTTTGTCTATGTTACAGTCCTGCATGATATGGATGTGTTTACCATGTAGCTGCTTCTGTGCCCATTCTATTTCTTTGTCTCTTGTAGAAGTTATTGTAGGTATTTGTTCTGTATTTAATTTTAAAGGTGTGTAATTGCTATTGGCTGCGGTAATTGCTTGATGTGTTGACGATGTACTGCTGTGAAAGTAGTTCCTTAGGCTAATTATTTGTTTCGCATGTAAATTGTGTATGTCAATTAGTTCTCTTCCTCCTTCTGTTCTTGGTATTGTTATTCGTTGTATGCACGATTTAGGATGTAGTTTCCTAGTGTTTGTCAGTTGTTTTCTGGTTATTGTTTCAATATTAGTAAGATCTGTGTTCGTCCAGTTTATGATCCCGAAGGAATATGTGAGTATGGGGATCGCATATGTGTTGATGGCTTTGAAAATGTTCTTAGAGTTGAGATATGTTTTTAGTAGTCGGTTGAGGCGTTGATTATATTTATTTATTTATTTATTTATTTATTTATTTAAGCCAATCGAAATACAAAATATCTACAGGCTAGAAAATAAACAAGATGAACATTACTTAAGAATTAGACTAACAATTGGACTAAGTATAAAACATATTAATTAATTCTTTAAACTTTGGTTTTGAAATGGAAAAATCTACATCATTGCTGCAAGCCAAATTATTAAATTGCATTAATGATCTAGCAAGCGGTTGATTATAAGCATAATTCGACTTGTAATGCTTTACTACAAATAATTTATTTGTGCGAGTAGTTCTGATTGGGACGAAGAAGTTTATAAGACTAAGTAAAGCAGGGCACTTGGTACTGCCACAAATGACATCATAGACGAATAATAATGAATTTACCATGCGCCTCGATTCTAATGATTTCAAATTTATAAGTAAGCAACGTGACTTATACGAAGGAATCGGTTCGTGAAAGTTTAGTGAGAATAGGGCAAATTTTAGAAATTTCTTCTGTACTCTTTCGAGGCGATTAATATGAACAGCATAGAACGGATTCCAAATAAAAGCAGCGTATTGTTCTGTTAGTTGCATTTTTATGCTAGTGTGGTCAAGTTTAGTACTTTGTTGGAAGCCCAGGTATTTGTATGTTTCGTTTTCCTCCATATTTTCCAGTGTTTCACCATCTAGTGCTTCAGTTGTTATTTCCTTGTTTCCTTCCATATCCCTCGCTCTATATGTTGTGCTTTGCATTTACTCATTCCGAACTTCATTTTAATGTCTGTTGTTTTTGTTCAGTTATTTTTAAGAGTCCTTTTAGATGTGTTTGTGATTGTGCATATAGTTTAGTATCGTCCATATATAAGAGGTGGTTTATTTTATATTGCACTTTGGTTTGGTGTTTGATGTTGTATCCAAATGTTGAGTCGTTAAGTGTGTTTGATAGAGGGTTTAGGCATAGGCAGAACCATAAAGCACTGAGTGAGTCTCCTTGGAAGATACCCCTCTTGATTTGGATGTCTTCTGTTGTTATTGCGTGCTTGGGTGTGATTAGGTTTATTGTTGTTCTCCATTGTCCCATGGTTTCTGTTAGGAATTTTATGTAATTTGGATGTATTTTGTATATCTGTAGGACCTTGATTAGCCAGCTGTGTGGAACTGAATCGAATGCTTTTTGGTAGTCAATGTAGCATGTATGTAGGTTGCGCTGTTGTGTTGTTGCTTGTTTCATTATTACTGCATCGATTACACAGAGCAACAAAATCGACATTTTTTTTTTTCTAAAATCAAACTATACTTTTCTAAAGGATTTTTGGACGCTGATCACAACTGCGTACTTAGTTTTTTGATTGTTTGAGCGGCTTAGGAAATATTGATGGTTTTCCTTGGAGGGCGTTTTACATGTTTTTTCACCATTACATGCATGTAGCTCCTACAAACCTGAAGTCTTAAATGCCATTTTTTTAACATAGATTAACAATACTCTAACTATGTATTTAAAATTTAAAACATTAAATTCGGTTCAAATTTGCAAGAGTTATTCATTTGCAAAGTCTAATTTTCAGTTACTTTGCAAGATTGCGAATACACAAAATAATTTTGCTTCCAAAAAATATACATTGTCATACAGTGAAAGAAGAATGTTGGGGCTTTCAATTAAAAAAGACATTTTTGAAATACGATGTTTGTAATAGAGTATGTGTACAAATATGTAAGTTCTCCATGCATAAATTCAGCAACAAAAGCAAGGATTTACTTTTGAGCTATAATATCGGAGCACAATTTTAGGCAGCAGTATGAAAATGCTCACATTCAACAAATGCCCTCAATTCATAAAATTTTCAGCTTTCGAATTTTGAATTTTTTGCGCCCTAAAAATATGTCGCAATGAAATATGGAAAAACAGCAAGTAGTTTGCTTAGTGTGTGTGGTTGAAATTTTTACTTGTGTGATGCAACTCTTTTTAGTATAGCTCCTACAGTAATGAACCAATTCAAATTTTGTTAATGCCCTTGGAAAGACAAATATTGACGCTTGCGAAAATACTTTAGATACTTTTGTCAATGGCGCGAAGAACATTAGGAGATTTCAATACAAACACATGTTCAGAAGGTGAAGTCGCATTTACACTCTAATGAGTATAGGCCGAGAATGGCACATGCAACACAAAAAATCTGTTCTATAAGTTTAAGTTACAACCTTACACTATACATTGCATACTAACTCCTAGTTGAAAATTGCAACCCCGAATTTAAATGAATTTTTATAAAAAATTCGCGAAAATTGAACTTTGAAGAGCCATAGCCGTGTTAACCCTTGACCAATCGAAATCGACTATGGTCAAAATTATAGCTTGAGGATTCGTTATTGTGTCATAAAAAAATTATCGTATTTTTCAACATATTATAAATGCAATAAAAATTCAAAGATGAAAAATCGTGGAAAACGCCTCCTAGCAAAAACCACCAAAAACTTACAAACCGCTCAAACAATCAAAAAACTAAGTACGCAGTTGTGATCAGCGTCCAAAAATCCTTTAGAAAAGGTTTACTAGAACTCGGAAAAATTTTGGCTGTTGCTCAGTGTTATTAATTGTTCTTTACAGCCTTGGCTGTTTTTTCTGCATCCTTTCTGTTCTGTTGTTATTATGTTTTGTTCTGTTAGGTGTTGATCTATTTTTTTGCATATTGCCGCTGTTATTATTTTATATAGAGTTGGTAGGCAGTAATTGGTCTATAGTTTGCTGGATTTTTTGTTTGTATATTTTTTGGTTTTATGAACGTCTTTCCTATTGTTAAAAAGGTAGGTAGGTTCTGTGGTTGGCTGATTACATCAATAATAAGCTTAGAGAGATATCGGTGCACCGTTGTGAATTTCTTGTACCAGAAATTATGGATGTTGTCAATACCAGGGCATTTCCAGTTATGTGTTTTGTTTATTATTTCTGTAATCTCTTCTGTCGTCAAAACATATTCTTGCTGTGGTCTGGTATTTTTTTTGTCTATTATTATTATTATTATTATTATTATTATTATCGAAATATGCACTCTCAGCTTGTACAGCTGGAATTCACCTACCCCGGGTCCTCTGGCCAAAGGGGTTAGGCTCGGTCGCTATTGTTTTATTATTATTATCAGGGTTATAGGTTATAGGCTAGGTTTCTTTTTTTTATGTGCTTTGATGGTTGAGGAATTTCCTGACTATTGTTACTGTTTTTAATAGGACTGCTTTTTGTATTTGTGTGTGAATGTCTGGTTCTATTTCTATTGTTTTTAAAAATGAGTGGAAATTTTTTGTTGTAATGCCGGTTGCAGAGATTACTATTGGTACTACGTGGACTCGTTCTTGTTGCCAGAGCTCTTTGACTTCTATTGCGAGGGGTTCATATCTTTGTATATTTATTATTATTATTATTATTATCATTATTATCATTATTATTATTATCATTATTATTATTATCCCACGCCACTCTCCCCCCCGCATACCGCGCGAGGCGAGGTCCATTTTCACCGAGCACAACGGCAGTTTCGGGCTGCAAGTTGTATCAGTACTATTTTCTTTTATTATTTATTTATTTTTATTTTTGTCATGTTAGTCAATATTTAAAAAGCTGCGTACGATATTACATGTTTTCAGGATAACCGCTTTCTGAATGCAATGATGTCTTGTTTGGTCTATTCCTAGTTCTTTTAGATTTGTTATGAAAGATTTTTGTAGTATTCCCGTCGATGAGATTATCAATGGTATCGTTTTTATTTCGTTTTGTCTCCATACCCGTTTGATTTCTTGTGCTAGTTGGTGGTATTTTCCTAATTTTTCGGTGTATTTTGTGTGTATATTATTGTCGTTTGGAACACTTATTTCTATAAGGTAGGTGACTTTTCGTACTTTATCGATTAATGTGATATCTGGTCTGTTGTAGGTTACTGACTTATCTGTGTGTAGTGTTTTATCCCAAAGTAGTTTAATGTTATTGTTTTCTAATGTTGTTTCGGGGTTTCTAATTGTAATATGGTGTTATTGTTTCTAATAATTTGTGTTTTTCTGCTACGGAGTGGTGAATTATTTTTACAACTGTGTTGTGCCTTTCAGTATATTGTGTTCCAGCGAGAATCTGACATCCATTTGTTATATGTTGTATCGTTTCGGATTGTATATTGCATTTTCTACATTTATCTGTTGGTGTGTTAGGTTCTTTCACTATGTATTTAAGGTAGTTTTTAGTTTGTATTACTTGGTTTTGTACTGCCATGATGAACCCTTCGGTTTCTGGTTGTAGCTGTCCTTTTGTTAGCCATGTGTATGATTTTGTTTTATCTATGTTGTTATCTTGCATTATTGTTGGGTGTCTTCCGTGTAGTTCTTTCTGCTTCCATTGGGTTTTTTTATCTTCTAAATTATGTGTATTGAATTGTAAGTTGGGATTATTAAGGCACAATAGTGTGTATTGTTTGTCTGCTGTTACTATTGCTTGGTATAGATGATTGTTGCTTTGATAAAAATACGTTCTAAGTTTGGTTATTTGTCCGTTGTGTAACTGTTGTATATCTGTTAGGCCTCTTCATGCATGATCTTGCGTTAAGTTTTCTATGTTTTGTTAGCAGGCTCCGTGTGAGAACTTCGAGACGTTCCAAATCTGTGTTCGTCCAGTTAATTATGCCAAAGGAGTACGTTAGAATTGCTATTGCGTATGTGTTTATTGCTTTAAATAAGTTTCTGGAGTTTAAAGATGTCTTGAGTATTTGGTTCAGACGATGTTTATAGTTTTTCGTTAGTTCTGTTTTTGTTTGAGTGTGATTTATTATGGTGTTTTGTTGGAAACCTAGATATTTATATGTTTCGTGTTTTTCAAGGTTCTCAAGTTTTTCGTTATCGATCGTGACGCCTGTATTTTCGCTCGTCCATGTACCCTTATCGACGTGTTGAGTCTTACACTTTGAGATACCAAACTCCATTCGTATGTCTTCTGCCATTTTTTGAACGATTTGTATTAGGTTTTGAAGTTGTTTGTTTGTAGCTGCATATAATTTTATGTCGTCTTTTGGTGTTTTATATTGAATCCGTGTGCTGTGTTCTTTAGCACGTTTGATAGAGGGTTGAGGCATACACAGAACCATAGTGCACTTAGTGAGTCGCCTTGAAAAATTTCACGTTTTATGGCTATTGGATTAGTTTGTATGTATGTGTCTCCTGTATTGTTCTCCACGTTTTCATCGTTTCACCACAGAATAAACAGTATACAGAATGCGCATGTCGACCAGCGAAGCAATCTGAATTTCTGGTGCGGGCCGAAAGCAGCAGGGGGAGATAACAGAGTTTGATGAACAGAACTTTTGTCTCTGTTAATTTGTCGTGCAACGATGATCTCTGTTATTGTCAACTTCGCTGGGTGCCGAGCAGTGCAGAGCGAGTTCGTGCGCTGGACGCAGGCAATAGAAGTTACTGTCATTTTCAATTAAGCGAATGACGGGCGATGTGCTTTCGTTGTTGTGTTGATTGCCGACGTGTGTCGGTTAAAAAAAAGTAGTTTTCATGTTATTATGCGACCGACCTTCTGAGCACTTGAAGGCTAAGGTTTCGCTAATTTTTAAGTAATTGACTTCTGGTCTCGATTTATTATTTTATCTCTTCGCCTTTTATCCCCACTCTAGGCCCCAGTTTTTTGGCTCAAACATAATAATCCTCAAATATGTGCATTTAATCATGTCTAATGTATGTACATATCTATTATAAGAGATATTATATGCAAAAAGCTACAAGAAAAAATTAAGTAAGCAACGACGATACGGAATGATCGTATAATAAAAAGTTTGTTTTGTTTTTTTTCGATATATGTATTTAAAGTGGACGTCCAGTATAACGAACTTTCCATTTAACGAATTTTCGATTTAACGTACGGCCAAATTGTTTCCATTGATGGTTCTATATTACGAACAAAAGTGAAATTTGCTATTCGATATAACGAATATTTATGTTGTTTTTTACCCTTCGAATTGTTTTTATTTGAGCATTCACATTCTTTACAATAACAATGAATATTTGGTTTCGTCAAGTGAACGGTACCTCAATTGTTTTTGTTTTTGTTACGTTAAAACTTTCAAATTTATGTCAAGTTACCAACATTTTCAAATTCTGTTTGTATGCATTGCTGATCATTTTCACAGGATTTGTGTTGCGTTCGGTCGGCTTTTTTCTTTTAAAAATTAAAATTTCAATAATCAATCAAGAGAAATTGCCCTACAGAAGAAAAGTTTACTTGCGGCGGCAATCGCGCATCGAAAACTTTTTCACTTTCTATTTCATAAAACAAGATATTTGTTTAACCTTCTGTCTGTCCTTTGCTGAAAATTGCGTTCGCTATCCTTTGGGGTCAGGATGACCCCAATCAAACGGTTATATAATTTACTGACAAAACATGAAGAAATGTTACACATAAATCACAAAAGAAAAGTGTTTTTCTCGATTTGTTATTGGGTTGTAAGCGCAATTGACACTAAATAACACAAGCAGACGAGTGCACAAAACCGCTGAACCTTTTTTAATTCCGCCTAGGATAGAATAGACCCCTAGGGACAGGCGAAAGCTTAAAAACTGAATATGTGAGATTTATTTCTTTAAGAAGGATGGTTTAAAACAAAAAAAACATTTTCGATCGATTTAACGAATTTTTCGATTTAACAAATTGGGAGTACGACATGAGATTCGTTATATTGGACGTCCACTGTATATCCACAATTTAAAATATTTTTCCTACATAACGGTTGTTTCCGAATCCTTAAACTATTTCCAATATTAAATATAATAATAGTGTGATATCTTTATAGCGTAGTGACTTTTTAAGTCGAGAAGTTACCCCCTATTGACATTCGTTCTCATACATTTTTGCATGCTACACTCCGTCGTAAAATTGCTACCGACAGCGTATGTACGCACTGCGCTGCACGCAGAATGAACCACAAAGCAAAAATAATTCAAATTCAATGTTTCATTTCCTAGCCGGCAACAATAACAACAACCGTAGCTTATTGCTCTTCTCCACATATACTTACGTAAGAAGCAAGTGGCACTTCGTTTTGTTGGCCGACAACAACAGCAACCACAGCCTGGCGCTATTTTCCCTTCAATGCTTCGCGGAGCCGCATGCGATCATTACTTTCTTCTTACCTCTGTGCTGTTTGTTCTGTGAAATAACAGAAACGAAAGCTGTTTAGTGCTGTTCGTAATGTTAATAGCAGAGGACGTAATGTTAAATTAACAGTGGTCGTAATATTACGACCCCTTAACATTTTTGAATTTGTATGAGATGCGCGTTCTGTATTACTGTTTATTCTGTGGTTTCACTCAGGAAAAATCGAATGTTTGGATGAATTTTATAGATTTCAAGAACTTCTAGTAACCAGCTGTGTGGTACTGAGTCGAAGGCCTTCTTGTAATCTATGAAACATGTGTGCAGATTTCGGTGTTCTTTAAATGTTTGTTGAAGTATTACTGAGTCTATAATTAGTTGTTCCTTGCATCCTTGGCTGTTTTTTCTGCATCCCTTTTGCTCGTCGGTGAGCATATTTTGTGCAGTCAGGTGTTCGCTTATAGCATTGCTTATTACCACAGAACACACAGTATACAGAACGCGCATCTGGTGTAAAGAGAGTTTTCTTTGCGGGTTCCAGCGGTAGGACCCGTTTGTGGATGCGGGGGAAGCAGTAAAGGGGACGAGAACGCACAGAGCGCGAGAGCGTAAACTGAGAAGCTGTGAGAGCGGTGTATGAAACAGTGACGCACCACACACTGTGGTTGTTGTTGTTGGGCAACAAAGCGATGTGCCGCTTGCATGTTGGTGGTCTCTCGTGCTTGCTCTCCGCTTGCTTTTTTACAAACAAGAACAAGAAGTAGATAGGTAAAGTTTGCATAGAAAAATTGATTGAGCGATCGCCAAGGCGCATAAATAAGGTGGTAGCACTACGGAAAAAACCAAAACTCAATGGATTTTATTAGTTCTTTTGGTCTGCTTGTAAAAAAGAAGTTGTAAAAAGTAAATATGGCTACAATGAAAATAAATATATGTGTAAAAATATTGGAACAACCAAGGCGAATTAAAAAAGTGATAATAAGTGGAAAACTATTGCTACAATGTCGTGCCAATTATCAAAGAAAAGAGTTTAATCAGTTCTGGTGCTGCAACTACCTATTAAATTTGCCTTGGCGATCGCTTTGCCAAATCAACCACCATTTCAATATGCACGAGTAAAGCCAAGCTGGCTTGCTGCGGAAAGCAACAGCATTCCGTGTTGTTGTCGAAATGAGAATAAAGCACAAATCCATCGAATCTATGCGTGTACATCAATTCGCGCTTACTCTCTCGGTTCCGTTTACAATTTCCGCACCTTTATTGCTTCCCGCCCGCGTCTGAAATGAAATCTCAAAATTATTTCAGATGCGCCTTCTGTATACTGTTTATTCTGTGTTATTACTGGTGTTATGATCTTATATAGGGTGGGGAGACAGGTTATAGGTCTATAGTTGGCAGGGTTATTGGTTTCATTGTTTCTGGCTTTTATAAATGTTTTTCCTTCCGTGAGGAACATCGGGAGTTTACTAGGTTGTGCTATTGCTTCATTGATGAGTATTAGGAATCGGTGGTGTAGTGCTGTGAGTTTTTTGTACCCGAAGTTGTGTGTAAAGGGTCCTGGGTGTTTCCAGTTGTGTGTCTTATTTATTATGTTTTTTAGGTTGTCCAATGTTATGATAGAATCTCTTTGTGGTGCAAGATTTTGGTTTCTTTGTTTTTCATCTTGTATCCATTGACTCTTGTGATTGTGCTGTAGTGGTGTTGACCATATGCTTTTTTTCGGTTTGCGTAAATAATCTGTTTTGTGTTTTACGTTCGTTTGATTTTGTGTACCTGCGTAGCCTGGCTGCATATACCTTGAGTTTTTGGTTTAGGGTGTCTGTGAGATCTATGGCATTCCCGCATGTTTGTGTGCGTTTGTGTTGTATTATTTGATACTGTTTTAAGAAGTGTTTTGATCTATTTCTATTGTTATATTGCGTTAGCCGCCCTATTTTTTTTCTAAGTGTATTTATTTTATTTTCCAGTCTTATTTTCCACTTTGGTTTTCGGTTATTTTTGTTTATGTTCTTCGGTTGTATCATGGTTTGGTTGTTGCATGTTATCACTGTACTAGCCGCTGCATAACGTATGGTGAATGAAATCTGGACAAATATGTTAAGCAAAAAAAATGACTAGACATTTTTTTTTTAAAGTGTTTGGTATTATATTTCAGTACTATAAATCTTAAGCTAAATTTACAAAAAAACGTTTGCGCCGTGGCGGTTTGCTTTACGTATTTTTTGGGGCAGTGTGTTCATTGCCTCTCGAATTCCATTTGTATCGATTTTTTTTTGCTCCTTCTTGATTTTATTTATCAAACAATCCACATTTTTCGCTGTGCAGCCTTTGCTATAAACGTTTCTTTTCAAATTAGCCCAGAAAGTCTCGATTGGTCGTAGTTGCGGGACGTTTGGTGGGTTAAACTTCTTAGGTACCCATGCAATACCACGCTTTTCCAGTGATTGCAAAGTTAATTTCGCGTAATGCGATGATGCCAGATCTGGCCAAAAAAATCTTTTATCTTGCTGATGATATTTTTTAATAAAATTTTGAGGCGCAGGTATACATTTATCTGCATAAGTTTCAGCAGAGACAGCTAAACCACCTTTTAAAATCAGCGGTTCACTGACACCACGCTCGCTGATTGCCAACCATAATAAAACTTTTCCCGGGAACTTCGTTTTCTGAATATACTTCACTTTGTTTGAAGCTTTGTGATTAGCAGACTCAAAATAATGTTTTGGGTGCCATTCGTTGCCTTCTACAGTGAAGTAACTTTCATTGTTCATTATACACACGTATGGTGAGCATGTAGCAAAGTATTTTTCCGCAAGTGCACGTAACCTGGATTCAATAATTTTTTCCTGTTGGGCAGTAGTAGCTGATTTTAATTTTCTTTTTTTAATTTCAATATTCATTGATGTCAAATACTTTTTTATAGTATTTTTGTCCACATCATATTTCCTTCCAAGCTGACGGAAAGATTTCGCCTTTCGGCCCACGGTATCCGCCTTCAGTTGGAAGACAACTTTGCTGTCCTGCAGGGCACATTTTTTACCCGAACCTTTTTTTCTTTTTATGCTTTTCTTATTTTCAAATAATTGAATAAAATTATAAATCGTCGCTTTTTTAAATCCCATGTCTTTAAAATGGTGAAAAACTTCAGTTTTGCTTTTGTTTGGATTATCTTTACAAAATTTGCAAATTAATTACCGACGCTGCAACTCGTTCAAAGACATTTTCGGGACTAAAAGAAGACACACTGAATAGATTTTTGCGTCAGACGCATAATAATATATCCAGTTACACTTCTACAGGAAAAATTTTTGTGGCAAGTTTAACGGTAAATTTATTTTATCGCTGGAACACGTGTCCAGATTTCATTCACCATACGTTATATGACGAGTTGGATATCGGAGAGTGTATCGATTCTGTTGATGAAAGTCGGTAAGATCTGGTTATTTATTACATCTAAGAGGGTTGTGTTGTTTTCATTATAATGTAATCTTGGTATCTGTAGTCGTTTTGATGGATCAATTCCCTCCCATTTTGTTATGTTTGTTTAAATTTCCGTAGACATTGTGTGTATCAGATTCTCGTTGTCGTTGTTATCGGTATTATTGTCAATGAGGTTATTTTGTGCTTGTAGTATACTGTTTATGTTTTCTTCTGTGTTTTGTGTGTTTTCCGGTGATGTTGGGGTGGAGGATGTATCATGGTTGTGGGTACTTTCTAGGGGATCTTTTGGGTTATTTGTATTGGGTGTTTGGTCATTGTTGTTGTCTAGTTCCACTGCTATTTGTTGTTTTATCTCCTGTATTTGGAAATCAGTTAGTAGTTTGTTTATTAATATGGACCGCTTCTGGTCCATAAGCCTTTGTTCCGAGATTTTGTTGCTATATTGAGAATATTGCCTGAGAAAACTTTCATGCATTTTGCTGCGGTATCCTGTTTTTACGGTCTCTAATTTGGTACATTTGTAGTAGCAGCGCATCACATCTGTATTCATTTGTACTGTGCACGCAATGTGTTGCCGCGGTTTTTCCCCGCACTTTTCCAACCAATTTTTCCGATTTTTCCTGTTCTCTAAATTTTCCTAAAAACCCTGCAACATACCCAAGTTCATTAATTTCCAACCCAAGTTACTCCTATCCCACTCACTTCCACGCAATAGTACGCGCTATTATGCGCTGTGCGGCTGTAAAAAAAAAACAAATTTACCAGGGACCCAAAATAACAGTTATGCATTTTTAAAAATTCGAAAACGTTGCCCATTTTTAAGAGATATTTATAAATGTTGGACAATAACTATTATGAGGGAAAAAATACTTTTTTCGCCATTTCGTAACTATTATTCGTGACAAATATTTTTTTCTGTTGCCTAATAACTATTATCAGCAAGAAATATTTTTTCCATTGTTCAGTAACGTTTATTTTTTGAAAAATATTTTTTCCGTCATCGCATAACTGTTATGAGAGAGAAATATTTTTTACGTTGCTCGGTAACGTTTATTTTGTGAGAAATATGTTTTACGTTGCTCGGTAACGTTTATTTTGTGAGAAATATTTTTTACGTTGCTCGGTAACGTTTATTTTGTGAGAAATATTTTTTACGTTGCCAGTAACTATTGTGAATGGGACATATTTTTTTACGTTGAGTGGTAACTATTATTTTGCAATATATATTTTTTACGTTGAAAATGCCGGCACACAAAAGAAATAGATGACTGATCGGTGAATGCGACTATAAATTTTCTATGGAATTAGGTTCGCTGATCATAAATTCGATGTCAGAGTTGGGTATCCATCACATTTAAGGACTTCCCTAAGTCTCACGCCTTCTACCGGGACGGGTACTGGACAAGGGGCTGACACCCACCACCCACACAATACAAAATTTAATCATTGATTCGATTTTAGATTTGCGATTTTTCCAATAGTGATGGGTGATGGTGTTAGTCTGGCATCAAATTCATGTTCAGCGAACCTAATTCTATAGACAATTTATAGTCGCATTCACCGATCAGACATCTCTTTCTTTTGTGTGCCGGTATTTTCAACGTAAAAAATATATATTGCAAAATAATAGTTATCAGTCAACGTAAAAGAAATATTTCCCATTCATAATAGTTACTGGCAACGGAAAAAATATATTTCCAAAAATAATCGTTACCGAGCAACGTAAAAAATATTTTTCCAAATATAAACGTTACCGAGCAACGTAAAAAATATTTTTCCAAAAATAAACGTTACCGAGCAACGTAAAAAATATTTTTCTCTCATAACAGTTATGCGATGACGGAAAAAAAATTTTTCAAAAAATAAACGTTACTGAACAATGGAAAAAATATTTCTTGCTGATAACAGTTATTAGGCAACAGAAAAAATATTTGTCACGAATAATAGTTATACATAGATGTAAAAATAATTATTTCAAAATAATAATTATAAGTAACAATTAAAATATTTGTTACAGTGAAACAGTTATTTTCCAACTTTTTTCCTATAAACGTTATAACTGTTATGTCCCTGAAATTTACAGTTACACGGTGAATTAGCGACGTCTGCAAGGGGAAGCGGACAATTGCGAAAAAAAACAGCGCACCAAATTCATCTAGCGAGGTCCCCAACCATTCTGCTGTAACCTCCTCACACAACAGATGGCGCTACGAGCGGTAGCTCGAAATAACGGAGGCGACGTTCCTAAGCGGCGTTAGATGGCAGCCCCATCACTTAGGACTACCTGCGGCAGGCCAATCACCTACCCTGGCAGAACAACACAACCGATTAACGTAACTAACACAAGGCTGTCTTGTGGAGGCCCTATGCTCCAGAGAGGACTGAACAAGGAACAGAAAATAAAGATTCGCCATCTCGCGTATTTCAGTATAAAAAAAAAAACAACAAATGTTGTGCGAGACGAAGTTCGCCGGGTTAGCTAGTAATAGTATAGATACGAATAAAATCACACCCGTAATAGAACATCGATAAGCAATTAAATACAACATCGATAAACTCGATGGTGTATAGATAATCAAATAAAAAAGTGTGCGTAGTTTAAAATTTTAATTATGTTGCACTATATCGAGCCTTAACCGCAAAAGAGATGTAAGCGCCATTTTCATCAAATTTGTTTTTTTTTAACGAAATCGATAACTTTTTACCTTACGCATCTTTACTCCAAATGTGGAAGATTTGGGAAGTACCGTTACAAAATTAAATAGAAAACAAATTGATGTAAATGCACACCGTACCTTGTTTGCAATTTGTTGTTGATTTTTAGTGTAATGGCGTAATGTAATACAGACGAAGAGACATCAAATTATTGTTTGTAGTGTCTTACATAGGATTTCATTTAGGGGAGGGCGGGGAGGTTTGCGTACAACTTTTGATGCCAATACTATTTGAAACCATATTTGGTACCAGCAATTTTTGTATTTGAAAACGTTAAGACTCGATTTACAATTGGCATTAAATTATCACAAATTGTTATTACATTTAACAAGGGTTTTTTTACTTGTGGATTTTGAAAAGAAGAGGTGAACCAGAAAAAATGTAGCATTTTTAAGGACACATTAAAAAAAGTAATAGTCTGATTTGAGATAAACTGCAGTTTATTATACATTTCTTAAACTCTACTTCACAAAAAAATTTAACCCATTTCCTTCCTCTGTTGCGTATACGCAACGTTACTATTTAAAAAATTCGTATGTGCAGTGTGTGTGAGGTATTGCGATAAATTTTTTTTTTGTTCGGAAGGTATATCCTTAGGCTTTCTTCTCCTCCATATCTCAACCACCTACAAAACACACACTGACACACACACTTGTATATGTAGACACATGGTTTTCAGACAAATTTTGAATCGCACATGTTCAGACCCTGCACATATAAATATTATGTAAACAATGTCAAACGTTCTCACGGCAGAATTGGGCTCGATTCCCACCGCTGCAAGTGTTAATATCACGCGTCAGTGTTATCCAACATTCGGGAGTCAATGCATTTTGCATACTCAAGGTCAATTCGACAGTCAATGCATTCGACGGTCAATGCACTTTGCACACGCAAATTCCATTCGACAGTCAATGCATTTTGCACACGCAAATTCCATCCGCGGTCAATGCATTTTGCACACTCAAATTTCACTTAGTTAATCGCAGCATAAGCAGAAGCAGCGTAATCAATATTGGGCAAGCGTGGGAATGCTAAGTCAGCAGCGAGGCCCAACGTGCCCGTAAGAACGTTTGACATTGAAAAGATTATAAAAGCCAAAAGAAATTTCTAAATAAACACAGTCAATTGGAAAACAGCCACCACTCAACACGCTTGTTTTTTGACTCCGGGCTGAATCGGTTCAAGTGCCGATTCAGACTCCAACCACCTCATCCTGAACTGGTTCAAGTGCCAAGTCAGGTTTCAACTCATTCATTCTGAATCGGTTCAAGTGCCGATTCAGACTTCAGTGGCAAATTAGTCACTGAACATTTTGGTGACCCCGACGTGATCCTTTCACGTTACACACGGGCAACAACAGTTCCCCAACATCAACAATCCATCCTCGGCAGTAAGAGACTGCCGTCACAACTTCATTCATCCTCGGCAGTAAGAGACTGCCTTCACAACCTCAGTAAGCAGAACGCAACCTTCGGATCCAGCAACAATGACGACAATGCAAGATTTAGTAGCTGAACAGTCTGAACTGGGTCAGGAAGTTCAGCAACTAATCACCAACTTCAGAAAGGACTCGAAGGACAGGAAGACAAGTCGCAAATACTACACCGAACGTATTAAGCGACTCAGTGATTTGTGGAATCAGTTTGACCACAACGGAACAACCATCAGAGAAGTGCCGGGCGTAGACACAACCGATGGTTACTTCACCAAGGACTACTTCAACAACATCAAGGCGTTGGTAGAGAAGTACAGCGACATCCTAAGCAGTGAATTAAATGCACTCCAACCTCCGGTCGCTACCACCAAAGAACCGGCAGGTGTAGCATCTCTACCGAAACCACCACCATGTGAGGAACCAGATGCAAACGCATCGCGCCTGGTTCGGAAACAAATGGCCATGGGCACTTCACTGAGGCGACTCATCGCAGGCGCCAATCGTCAACCGGCGATCCAGGCGAAGTCGTTCTACGAGGTCAATATCGGGAGAATCGAAAGGCTGTGGAACGAAATTGAAGCCATAAATTTCGAGCTTTGGGAGTGCACCAGCGATCCTGCTGCAGTGGGATATGATCTTGAGAGTTATGTGGAGCTTGAGGAATTGGTTCAGTCAAACCTAATTTCATTGGCCTCAAAGCTGGCTGATCACGAACAACCACAACAAGTAAGCAGCAAGTCAGACACCGCTTGCCTATCGCTTCCCAAAGTAACCATTCCAAAGTTCGACGGAAATTACTTGAAATGGGCTCAGTTCGATGATTTGTTCACGGAAATGGTCCACAAACAAAACCTTCCTGGCGCACAAAAAATGTGGTATCTCAAGGGCAGGCTGTCCGGAGAAGCAGAAGGTTTGATTCAACACCTACCATTGACCAACGAAAATTACGAAACAGCCTGGAGGTTGCTGCAAGAGCGCTACCACAACAAGAGGATCATCGTTGGAGCAATCATCGAACGAATCCTGAATCAACCATCAATGACAGCCAATCCATCAGCGGCAGAACTAAGAACACTACACGACGTCACGCTTGAGGGACTACTGGCTCTGAAAAATCAAGGGCTAGAAACCGATTCCTGGTCTCCATTACTGCTCCATTGCATGCTGCCTAAACTGGATAAACAAAGCCGCATGTTATACGAGCAATCGTTAACACATCCACGAGAGATCCAGTCTATTCCAGAATTTATGGCCTTTGTGGAAACCAGATTCCAGTCGTTGGAGGCAATTGGTCACAAGGAGAAGCCTAGCTCCGCAAAAACCCTCACCACAGCGGTAGACAAGCAAAAGGCGTCAATCTGCAAGGTCTGCAATGACGGGTCACATCCATTATATCATTGCAAGGCATTCCTGCAATCAACACCACAAGATCGCATCAAGGCAGTTCAGCGGCTAAACCTGTGCCTGAATTGTCTGCGCATAGGACATAAGGCCACTGATTGCAGAGCTCGTCACTGCAGTAAATGTAACAAAAAACATAACACACTACTGCATCTATCAGAGCCAACCAAGGCCAGTAACCAGCCAGGTCCCAACTCCAAGCAGGAAGTGCTGGTCGAGAAAACCCACCAACAGCCTTCAGCACTGCTGACGGCATCTTCGCCAAACCAGGGGTATGTTCTGCTCAGCACCGCCATCATAAGAATAGCTACGATCTATGGTGATTTCGTCAACTGCAGAGCAATACTGGATTCTGGATCACAAGTAAATTTGATGACGGAAAGATTGGCGAAGAAACTGAACCTGCAGCTGCAGCCATCTCCATTGTGGATAGAGGGCATTGGTAGAAGTAGAAAGGATGCAAAATATAGCGTGACCACAAAAATCCAGTCCCGCATCAATAATTTCAACGTGGCCCTCAGCGCTTTCGTCATGCCCCGGATCATTTCAGCCCAACCAACACAGCTCCTGAATACTTCAGACTGGCCAATTCCACGAAACATAAATTTGGCTGATCCGGACTTTTTTAAGCCAAATCACGTTGATCTATTGATTGGGGCAGAATTCTACCACAGCCTTCTGTCAATAGGTCAAATTAAATTGGCTGATGGATTGCCGAAGCTACAGAACACGGTTTTTGGATGGATATGCAGCGGCAAAATCAACGGTGCCGATCAGGAAGCTCTTACCTGCGGCATATGCAGCGAAAGCGACGAGGATGCATTAGACAACATACTGACTAAATTCTGGCAGCTGGAGGAATTACCAGAGAACAAGGATCAATTTACGGATGCAGAAAGAAAATGCGAGGAATCATTTGCCCAACACACCAAGCGCAATCAAATGGGGCGATTTGTCGTGAAAATTCCGTTTAAGGAAGACCCAGCAGCTCTTGGCGAATCCATGCAGATGGCAACCAATCGTTTCTTCAGCCTCGAACGTCGCCTGTCAAAAGACCCAGTGATGAGAGAAATGTACATCAACTTCATGCGGGAATACGAACATCTCGGACTTATGGAACGAATCGATCGCGACGCTATATTGACTCCTCACTACGTTCTGCCGCATCACGGTGTAACCAAATTGGACAGCACAACAACAAAGTTAAGAGTTGTCTTCGATGCATCCGCAAAAACGTCAAGCGGGGTTTCACTCAACGACATCATGCACAATGGGCCAGTCGTACAAAGCGAATTAACATCCATCTTATTGCGCTTTAGAAGGTCACGATTCGTCTTCACAACGGACATCGAAAAGATGTATCGTCAAATATTGATTGATCCAAGAGACGAACAATTCCAAGTCATCATCTGGAGAGAGTCAACGCAGGACGAGTTGTGCTACTACAAACTAAAAACAGTAACATATGGAACAAGAGCAGCACCCTACCTAGCAACCAAATGTCTGCAGACTTTAGCAAAAGATCATGCAGTGCAGTTCCCACTCGGGGCAGCTACTCTAAGCAAGGACTTCTACGTCGATGACGGTCTGAGTTGCTCAGGCAGCCCGATTGAAGCAATAGCAGCAAAAGAAAAACTCATCAAGATTCTAGCGACAGCTGGTTTTAAGCCACGAAAGTGGCGCGCAAATCATGCAAGGTTACTTCAAGGCTTACCTCCCGAGGATCAAGATGTAGACCTAGACATTAGCAACGACTCACATAAGACTGAAAATCTTAGGTCTTACATGGCTGCCAAAATCGGATGAATTTTGCATCAAAACAAACCAGGCTGTCAATGGAAAAATAACGAAAAGGACAGTGACATCTGACTTGGCACACATTTTTGACCCACTGGGATTGATGGCTCCGGTGGTAGTTAAGGCCAAAATGTTTGTCCAACAACTGTGGCAATTAAAGCTGTCATGGGATGAAGCTCTACCAGCGGAAATGCACACTCAGTGGACTACCTTCCGCCAAAACTTAGGTGAGCTAAACAATGTGAGGGTGCCACGACACATCATGCACCACAAACAATCAAGAAACATTCAACTTCATGTGTTCACCGATGCATTCGAACGCGCCTATGGAGCCGCTGTTTACATCAGAGCAGAAATTACTGATAGAACTATCTCGGTCCAATTACTCTGCTCAAAATCACGCGTCGCCCCACTCAAAACACAGACAATACCGCGGCTCGAGTTATGCGCCGCACTGTTAGGAGTACAACTGGTGGCAAGAGTAAAAAGGGATTTGGAATATGAGCAGCATCCGATTTATATGTGGACTGATTCGGAAATAACATTGCATTGGATTAACTCGGATCCATCCAAATTCCAAACCTTCGTTGCTCACCGGGTCAGTAAAATTCAACAATTGACGCTAGTTGAACAATGGAGGCATGTCAACACCAAACACAACCCAGCTGACTTGCTATCTCGAGGTGTAGATCCACTTCACATCCAGGGGTGTACAATGTGGTTTTACGGGCCATTATTTCTTCACGGCAAGGAAGAAGGTTGGCCACAGCCATTTCGTCTGGAGCACATGATCCCTGATCAAACTGACGCAGAAGTCAAGAAAAGGGCAAACGTGCTCACTATCGCACATGAGGATGATCTGAGTAACATGGTCTACACAATACGGCATCGAAACTCCTTCGCAATGTTGCAACGAATTGTTAGCTATGTGTTGCGATTTATTAAACGTCTACAGGATAAGAGCAAACATGGTAGCATCAACCTAACACCAACCGAACTGGATGAGTCGCTGTACGGCATCATAAGAGCCATACAACTAAGCGATTTCAGTGAAGAGATGCATCAGCTATCAAATACGGGTGAAGTCAAAGGAACCAGCGCTTTCCAGGGACTGTCTCCATTTATAGACAATCGCGGCATCATCAGGGTAGGGGGCCGATTGACATCATCACATCTCACATACGACGCCAAGCATCCCATGTTGCTGCCTTATAACGATCCGATAGCAAAACTTATCATGCAACACCTTCACGAGAAAGGAGTCCATTGCTCGCCACAGGCATTGTTGGCCCAAACCAGACAACGATTTTGGCCAATAAAGGGCAAAATTATGGCTAGATCCATTGTCCAACACTGTGTGCGATGCACGCGGGCGCGTCCACAGATGTTCAACCAGATCATGGGAAACTTGCCAGCTGATAGAGTACAACTTCAGAGACCCTTTTTCAACGCGGGGGTGGATTTCTGTGGCCCGATATGGATACACTACAAAATAAGAGGCAAAAGGCCATGCAAGGCTTACATTGCAGTCTTCTGCTGCTTTGCTACAAAAGCAGTGCATCTGGAAGTCGTCAGCGATCTTACAACAGACGCATTCATCGGCGCACTTAATCGTTTCACTTCAAGAAGAGGCCGTTGTCAGAACTTATATTGTGATAACGCAACCAATTTTGTGGGTGCAAAAAACCAACTGGAAGAATTGGTTGAAAGCATTCACAGCAAAGATGCCCAAGATAGCATAATGCGGTCAGGTGCAGCCCAAGGAATTACATTCCACTTCATCCCCCCGAGAGCACCACACTTCGGAGGGCTGTGGAAAGCGGCTGTCAAGTCTGCAAAATATCTCTTGGTGCGAACAATTGGTACCTCCTCGCTAACATATGAGGAACTGGAGACCGTGGTAACTCAAATCGAGAGCATGTTGAACTCTAGACCACTAACACCCTTGTCATCAAATCCTAATGACCTGTCAGCCCTCACACCGGGACACTTCCTAATAGGAGAACCATTGACAGCGATTCCAAGTAGTTCAACAACGACAACCAAAACATCGCTTTTGACCAGATGGAAGTTGGTCAACCATTTAAAAGAGGAGTTCTGGTCAAGGTGGTCCAAGGAGTACCTCAATGAGTTACAACATCGTACTAAATGGAAAACGCAATCACCTGATATCTCTAATGGAATGCTGGTAATTATAAAGGAAGATAATGCGCCTCCTCTGCAATGGCCACTAGGCAGAGTCGTCAAGTGCTATCCTGGCAATGATGGGAAAATCAGAGTTGTTGACATCAAAACCAAAACTGGTGTCTGCAAGCGGCCCATCCATCGGTTAGCACCATTACTGAAGGAGCAAGAGGTATCAGTGGACGGCAATTCTGAGACCAACAACGGACCAACGCCGCAGAAACGAAGACGACACAGTGCATCACCATAAAACATAGCAACAAGGCAACTCCTCCACCACGACCACTTGGTCGAGTTCGTCCACAAGCTGACCGTCATCCGAGCTGGGAAATAGACATCGAGTGTTGACCATATGTCAACGGGGGGAGGATGTTCAGACCCTGCACATATAAATATTATGTAAACAATGTCAAACGTTCTCACGGCAGAATTGGGCTCGATTCCCACCGCTGCAAGTGTTAATATCACGCGTCAGTGTTATCCAACATTCGGGAGTCAATGCATTTTGCATACTCAAGGTCAATTCGACAGTCAATGCATTCGACGGTCAATGCACTTTGCACACGCAAATTCCATTCGACAGTCAATGCATTTTGCACACGCAAATTCCATCCGCGGTCAATGCATTTTGCACACTCAAATTTCACTTAGTTAATCGCAGCATAAGCAGAAGCAGCGTAATCAATATTGGGCAAGCGTGGGAATGCTAAGTCAGCAGCGAGGCCTAACGTGCCCGTAAGAACGTTTGACATTGGAAAGATTATAAAAGCCAAAAGAAATTTCTAAATAAACACAGTCAATTGGAAAACAGCCACCACTCAACACGCTTGTTTTTTGACTCAGGGCTGAATCGGTTCAAGTGCCGATTCAGACTCCAACCACCTCATCCTGAACTGGTTCAAGTGCCAAGTCAGGTTTCAACTCATTCATTCTGAATCGGTTCAAGTGCCGATTCAGACTTCAGTGGCAAATTAGTCACTGAACAGCACACTAAAAATTGTCAAACGTTAATTCTTTTTTTGGTCGACATGAAAATACGTTCACGTAAAGGCAAGGAAAAATTATAATTGGTTTGTGAATTATCTGGGTGTCATTATGCGTGTTCTAGATAAGTCTCGAATCTGTGTTGCGTGTACGCAACGTTGGCGCGTTGTTCGACAAACGAATTCGATTTTCGATGATTTCGATTTCGAAACTGATAGCATATATATCGATTTTACTTGAATAATAATTTTTTTCGCAAAAACGGCGAAAATGGGTTAATGAAATATAATTAGCAGTTGCAAAATTTTTTTATATTTTTAGTTAGAGACTGGACAGTACGTTCGGTGACTACTGCATAGGCTTGCTTCCATCGATTTCGGAACTGTACATCATTTTTGCAACTTTTTTTGGTTTTCTTAGGGTTTGCTTCATTATAGTCCATTATCTTTCAATTGGCCGAAGTCCCGGGCAGTTGGGAGTACTTGCCTCTTTTGGGACCACCGTGACACAATTTTCTTCATACCATTCCATAGTTGACCTGGAGTAGTGGCTTGTCGGTAGGTCTGGCCAAAACAAAACTGTTCCAGCACAAAGTTCAATTAATGATAGAAAGTGTTCTTGCAGGAATTCTTCTATATAAATTCCAGAGTTAATTGTTCCTGTCGTAATGGACGCCGTGCTCCGTAGACCGCAGGTGCAAATAGCTTGCCAAACCATGAAGCCTTTTGGAAATTTGGTGTATTTCCCTTCAGAGTATTTTCTGTGTGTTCCATCCTTCCCAGGCAACTGCTTGAAGTCCGCCTCACAGTAAAGGGTGTGCACACCAAAATCGGGACACTTGTTTTCTGATATAAAAATAAAACGAAGTAATCTAGATTTTTGTTTACAATTTATTTCTACTCTTCGGTCTTTAAGGTATGATAAAGTCCAGATTTATTTCTATTTTTTTCCTCCGCATGCCACCAACCGCATTTTTCGTCGGAGTCCTGCCATCAATTTTTGCAGGAAAAATTCGTCCACTTTTTTTAGACCCCCACAACCACTTCCTCCGGAACTCTTCTTCTGTCGATACCCTCGCATCACTCTTCTTTAAAATGCATATAAGATTAAGATTGGGTAGCGGGAGTCGAGCACTACCTGCCCGAGACACTGCGTCCAGTGTTGAACTATTTTGTCACGTCCCTTTATCTTACTGCAAGAGTTCGTATCCTCCGATGCTATCCAGGAACTCCTTTATTTTCCTAAGATCAAATTCAGACAGATCGTTTGTCTGTACCAGTTCCCTTCCCAGTACCCGCTTTCTTGTGTGTATGAGGGACAGAAGTCTCCTCGTCTTCCATACAAAATCTGCATAGTTCGTTGTCTGTGATTCCCAGTCGCGCTCTATGCATATTTAGCAGACAGTGTCCGCTTAGGATCCCCGTCATGAATCTAAGCTCTGCTCGGCTTAGCTCCAAGAGGTAATTAGATTTCTTTGCAGAGTAAACCGGAAAGAAAAGCTTGGAACAGCGTTGTCCCACTGTGTTCGACCATTTGTGGTTAGCTCGATTTAGAAATTCCTGTTTAACACAATGTCTGTAATGAGTCTTGCTAACACTTATGATTGATTCAGGTCCGTAGGGTCGTCTTGCCGCCCCCTCCTTTGCCAATCTGTCCGCCTCCTCATTACCATCGTGTCCACAGTGCGCAGGTACCCAGTGTATTATCACTTGGTTGTCCTTGGAAAGGTCTTGGAGGACATCTTCTGTCTCCCAGACCAGTTTAGAGTCAAATGTCGTCGACTTCAGTGCTTTGATTACAGCCTGACTGTCAGACATTATGAATATCCTCTTCCTTTTAAAGTTGAGTGTTAGTATTGTCCTGGCACATTCATTAATGGCAGCCTGAAAGACTGTGGCCTTGTCCCCAAGACTGACTGAAAGTTGGGAGCTAGAGCTATAAATTCCCGTTCCTGTTCCTTCTTCCGTCTTGGACCCATCAGTGTACCATACAATATCGTCACACGTCGGACTGATTCTATTATCAGCCCTGTCCTTCCTGTGCGGTATGTACGTTTTGTACCTTCTTCTGAAGAGGTGCTTCTGAGGCATCAGATCAAGGGGCATCCAAAAGCCTCCATCTCGCCTCCTGTTCCTCAGCAGAGATAAGTGACCGATTGCCTGTGTATCTTTCGGTATAAATCCACTATGCACCAGTCTGTGAGTGCTGGCTATTGCAGCCATTTGCATTTTGAGTTCTAGCGGCATCGCCCCCAATATAACATTAAGGGCTGCAGTTGGAGTCGCCCTGAGACATCCTGTTATGCAAGGTATTTGCTAGGCGTTGTAGTTTCTCTAGCTTAGTCGCAGTAGTTACTTCTGTGGTCTTCCTAAACCAGACTATCGCCCCGTAGGTTATCGTCGGCAGAACAACCAAGGAGTATAGTTTTTGAAGCCACTTCGGCCTCAGTCCCCAGTTTTTACCACAGATTCTTTTGCAACTCCAGAGGGCATTGCCTGCTCTCTTGATAGTGCAATCAACGTGGGGTTTCCAGTTCAATTTACTGTCTAGAGTTACCCCTAGGTACTTGACCTCATTCGAGATGTTCAGCACCTTACCAAAGATCTCTATCTGTCCAAGGTCAAATTTCCTTTTAAAGGTAAAAGGCACTATAATTGTTTCGTCCGGGTTCACAGACAATTTCTGTCTTACACACCAGCGCTCCACAATTTTCATCGCGCTCTGTAGCAAGTCCGAGACTGTATGTCCGTCTTTGCCCCTGACCGCAATGACTAGGTCGTCTGCATAGGCGATGATTTCATATCCCTGCTCCGTAAGTGAGCGGGTTAGTCCATCAACGACCACAGACCACAGCAGCGGGGATAGTACCCCTCCTTGGGGACATCCCCTCTCTGTTCTTGCAGACAGCTCTACCGCCCCTAGGTTGGACTGAATCACCCTGCTTTCAAGCATGGAAGATATCCATCTTATAAGAATGGTAGGCACCTGGAATTCTTCTAGCGCCTTTTCAATCGCTTCGAAGGTCGTGTAGTTGAAGGCCCCTTCTATGTCTAGAAAACCTGCCAAACAGATTTCCTTTTCCTCCAGGGACTTCTCTATCCTGCCTACCAGCGCCGATAGGGCCGTTTCAGTGGATCTACCTTTCTGGTAGGCATGTTGGTTCGCACTTAGGGGGCACCGAGGAAGAATATCTTCTCTCAGGAAGCGGTCAACGGCCTTTTCCAGGCCCTTTAGCACGAATGACATCAAGCTTTTCGGCCTGAAGGATTTTGGATCCTTTTTGTTGGATCTTCCAGGCTTGGGGAGATAGACCACGTTCACTGCTCACCACACCTCTGGAATAGATTAGATTAGATCTGGGATTCGGACAACACCTGTCCGAGACACTGCGTCCAAGTGATGAACTATTGTGTCATGTCCCTCTACGTTACTGGAGGAGGTCGTGTCCTCCAATGTTATCTAGGAACTCCTTTAGGTTCCTTAGATTCATTTCAGACAAATCTCTCGTCTGTATTATCTCCTTCCCTAATATTCGCTTTCTTGCTTGTATTAGGGCAGGGCATTCGGTTATAATATGTACAGAAGTCTCTTCCTCTTCCATACAGAATCTGCATAGTTCACTGTCCGTTAGTCCCAGACGCGCCCTATGCATATTTAGCAGACAGTGTCCACTTAGCATCCCCGTCATGACCCTGAGCTCCTTTCTGCTTAGGTCAATTAGGTACTTAGATTTCCTTTCCGAGTAAGCTGGAAAGAAAAGCTTGGAGAATCGTTGCCCCATTGTGTTCGACCATTTGTCGTTTGCTCGATTAATGAATTCCTGTTTAACACAATGTCTGTAATGGGACTTGCTAACACCTATGATTGGTTCAGGTCCGTAGGGCCGGCTAGCAGCCCCATCCTTTGCCAATCTGTCCGCTTCCTCATTACCATCGTGCCCACAGTGCGCAGGGATCCAGTGTACTATCACTTGGTTT
This sequence comes from Melieria picta, assembly GCA_964056695.1. Lineage (NCBI taxonomy): Eukaryota > Metazoa > Arthropoda > Insecta > Diptera > Ulidiidae > Melieria > Melieria picta. The sequence goes on from OZ057400.1 coordinate 68,037,432, forward strand.
TCCCTTGAGAGATCCTGGAGAACATTTGCTGTCTCCCAGACCAGTTTGGAGTCAAATGTCATCGAGCCCAGGGCCTTGATTGCCGCCTGGCTGTCTGACATTATGATTATCCTTTTCCTTCTAACGTTGAGCGTTAGTAATTTCCTGGCACACACATTTATGGCAAAGACCTCAGCCTGAAAGATCGAGGTTTTATCCCCAAGACTTACAGAAGATTGGAAACCGAAGCTAAAGATTCCTGCCCCAGTTCCTTCTTCCGTCTTGGACCCATCGGTGTACAAGACAATGTCAATATCACACGTGAGACTGATCTTTTTATCAGCCCAGTCCAACCTGTGAGGTATGTACGTTGCGTAACTTTTTCTGAAGAGGTGCTTCTGAGGCATCTGGTCTAGAGGCATCCAAAAGCTTCCATCCCGCCTCCTGTCCCTCAGCAGAGATCGGTGGCCGATTACCTGTGCATCCCTTGGTATGAATCCATTATGCATCAGCCTATGTGTGCTATTGGTTGCTGCCATTTGTACATTCAGTTCCAGCGGTAGCATTCCCAATATAACATTGAGAGCTGCAGTTGGAGTGGTTCTGAGACAACCTGTTATGCAGGTATTCGCTAGTCTTTGTAGCTTCTCTAGCTTCGTCGCAGTTGTTACTTCTGTGGTTTTCTTCCACCAGACTATCGCTCCATAAGTGATAGTTGGCAGAATTACTAGGGAGTAAATTTTCTGAAGCCATTTCGGCCTCAGACCCCAGTTTTTCCCACAGATCCTCTTGCAGCTCCAGAGAGCATTACCTGCTCTCGTAAGCATGCGATCTACGTGGGGTCTCCAGTTCAGTTTACTGTCTAGAGTGACCCCTAGGTACTTAACCTCCTTCGAGTAGTTAAGTTCTTTTCCAAAGATCCTGACCTGTCTTAAGTTTAATTTCCTTTTAAGAGTGAAAGGCACTACAATGGTCTTGTCTGGATTCACAGACAGTTTCTGTCTGACACACCAGCACTCCACTGTGTTCAACGCGTTCTGGAGCAAGTCTGAGACGGTATGTCCATCTCTGCCCCTAACTGCGATTACTAGGTCGTCTGCATATGCAGTGACTTCATGTCCCTGCTCTGTAAGAGAGCGGATTAGTCCGTCCACGACCACAGCAGCGGAGATAGGACCCCTCCTTGAGGACACCCCCTCGCTGTTTTTGCAGAGAGCTCTACCCCCCTAAGCTGGACCGAATCACCCTGCTTTCGAGCATTGATGATATCCATCTAATGAGAGTGGTAGGCACCTGGAAGTCTTCTAGCGCTGTTTCGATCGCTTCGAAGGTTGTGTAGTTGAAGGCCCCTTCAATGTCTAAGAAGCCTGCCAGGCAGATCTCCTTCACTTCCAGGGACTTCTCTATCTTGCCTACCAGCGCTGATAGGGCCGTCTCGGTGGATCTACCTTTCTGGTAGGCATGTTGATTCGTGCTAAGGGGACACCGGGTTAGAATCTCTTCCCTCAGGAAGTGGTCAACCACCTTCCCCAGGCCCTTTAGCACGAAGGACATTAGGCTTATTGGCCTGAAGGATTTGGGGTCCTTCTTGTTGGATCTTCCAGGTTTTGGCAGATAGATCACATTTACTGCTCTCCAGGCCTCTGGAATATATCCATATGCTAAACTGCATGAGTAGATCTTTGTTAAAATGGGCGCTAGTGTGTTCATTCCCTTCTGCAAAAGTGCCGGGAAAATTCCATCTCTTCCCGGTGCTTTGTACGGGGCGAATGATCCCAGCGCCCATTTCACTATTTGTGCATTACACACGGCTTTGGCCGTTCGCCAATCTTCCCTACTTGGACAATACGACTGTCCCGTACTGTCAATGAGAAGATCGGCTATCAATATGTCCGATCCCGGGAAGTGTGTATTAGTGAGAAGGCCGAGCGATTCCATCTCACTTCTTGTGGAGGACCGTCTACATCCACCAGAGTTCCGATTGGACAGGATTTTTCCATCGAGAGGATCTTCTGTAGCCTGCAGCTGGAGGACATATCCGATACGTCCCCACAGAACCGCCTAAAAGATTCTCTCTTGGCCTTCCTGATCTCCTGATTGTATTTAGTGAGGGTCTGGGAGTAGGTCTGCCAGTCGTTATTGCGCTTGGCCCTGTTGAACAGTTTACTTACTTCCTTCCTTAGCTTGCTAAGGTGACCGTTCCACCATGGCGTCTGCCTCTTAAAGGTCTTAGTCTTTAGGGGACAGTTTTCTTCATAGGCATTGAGGATGGATCCCTTGAGCGTTGTCGAGGCCCTTTCCAATCTGTCTATGGTGTCTATCCTATTCTCTATTCGAGACGGAATAAGCTGTTCCAACTGGCTGCAGTAACTGCCCCAGTCGGTCTGTCTTTTTGGTTTAAATGACACTTTATCAAGCTCCCGATTCCCTAATATGAACCTGATCTGCCTGTGATCTGAGCATGACGGCTCATCGGATACCCGCCAATTACTGACAAGGTCCATTGTCATTGAGGTTGTCAAGGTAATATCCAAGACTTCCTCTCTGACCCTAGTTACAAACGTAGGACTGTCACCAACGTTTCATATATTTAAGTCTAAAGCGAGTATAAAGTTGAAAAGTGACTCACCTCTAGCGTTCACGTCGGAGCTGCCCCACATGGTGTGATGGGCGTTCGCATCACGGCCAAGTACCAGCTCCATATTGTTGCCCCTAGCATAGGCAACTAACTGTTCTGCTAGTCTTGGAGGGCAGTGTTCGTCATCCCCAGGGAAGTACGCGGACGCTATGATGACCTCCCTGGAATTCACGATAATTTTTCCCGCGCAGAGATCCGGGGTAACATAATCTGTTAACGGAAAAAAGGAAATATTATTGAATATGATGCAGGCTCTGGCTCTAGTGTTCGATTGGCAACATAGTACCTTACCTGCCTGGTATAGCCCTCGAATCTGTCCATTGGTGCTGGTCCAAGGTTCCTGCACCAGGGCTATACTAGGACCCAAGGTGTTCAGGGTCCTTGTTAAGACAGCCGAAGCTGCCACCGCCCTATGGAGATTGATTTGAACAATCTCCATCTAAGCTTGCGGTCCCTTCGTGTGAGATCCCGCATGCTTACCTCCTCTACCCCTCGTCTGCACCCGTTCAATACTGCCGGAGTATTTGCAGACTTATCCAACAGGCTCAGTCGTCTGGACGGATTTGCCACTCCAGTCAACCTAGTCTGTCGGACGGGCTTAGCTGAGGTAGGCTTTGCGGGCCCCACCAATGCCTGTCTTGGCGTCCTGTCACTGGTCCGTTTGGCTGTTTTGTCGGTCCGAGTCACGGTTTGCGTCCGTCCGCCAAACGGCGGTCGGTCCCCGCTTACCCTCGCCAGTGCTTGTGCGCTGGTGGATGGTCTTTCCTCATCCACCCTAACGTTTGACGTCGTCTTATCCGTGCCGCCACCCCTGGTCACCGATGAATTGGCCCCCTGATCACGCTTAACCCTGAACTGAACCCTTCCCAACTCAAAGAAGGGAAGGTCCTAAATTTCAGCAGATTGCTGATCAATGGCGTCAGTCTTTCCGACGTCCATACCATCTGAGGCTAGTGTAAAAGAGCTCATCATCTGGTTCGTGCGGCCACCTACTCCGACGAGGCTTTTCGGTGGCCAATGCAATTGTGGGGTCGGGAAGGTCGCCCATGACAGAGCCCCATGCCATGGGAAGTCCAAAATACTACCCGAGGTGGACAGGTATCGGGTAGGCTCCGTACTACTACAGCCGGTATACCCCCTGGCTGCAAACCATCCAATGGGCACGGGTCGCATAACACCCTGGATTAGGGGGGAGGAAAGGAGGCAGGGGTAAGACGGAACTTGGGCATAGGGATGTATAGGAGATTGGGAAGTGACTAGTTAGCCAGCCACCAAGGGTATAGACAAGACCGTACCCCGGTGGCTGTTTCCTCTGGAATATGTCCAAAAGCTAAGCTACATGAGTAGATTTTTGTTAAAATAGGCGCCAGTATATCCATTCCCTTTTGCAGAAGTGCCGGGAAGATGCCATCTATTCCCGGCGCTTTGTATGGGGAGAACGATTCCAGCGCCCATTTCACTATTGGTGTGCTGCACACTGCTCTGGCAACCCTCCAGTCTTCCCTACTTGGACAATATGTCTGTCCTGTACTGTTTGCCAGAGGTACGGTTGTTGATAATATCGATCCCGGGAAGGGGGTGTTAGTGAGTAGGACGAGTGATTCCATTTCACTACTTGTGGACGACCCGTTAACATCCACCGGTGTTCCAATAGGGCAGGATTTCTCCTTTGAGAGGACCCTTTGTAGTCTGAAACTGGAGGACAGGTCTGACACGTCCTCACAGAATCGTCTAAAGGACTCTCTCTTGGCCTTCCTTATTTCGTGGTTATATTTGGTGAGGGTCAGGGAGTAGGTCTGCCAGTCGTTATTCCGCTTGGCCTTATTAAATAGTTTCCTAACCTCCTTCCTTAGCTTACTAAGGTGACCACTCCACCATGGCGTCTGTTTCCTAAAGGTTTTAGTCTTGAGGGGACAGTTGTCTTCATAGGCATTTAGAACGGATTCCTTGAGAGTTGTGGTGGCCCTTTCTAATCTGTCTATGGTATCTATTCTGTTCTCTATTCGAACTAGAGTATCTTGTCCTAACTGGTTGCAGCAACTGCTCCAGTCGGTCTGTCTTTTTGGTCTAAATGACACTTCAGAAAGCCTTTGATTCCCTAACGTGAATCTTATATGCCTGTGGTCTGAGCAGGACGGCTCATCAGATACTCGCTCATTGCTGACAAGATCTTTTGTCATTGAGGTCGTCAAGGTCATGTCCAAGACTTCCTCCCTGACTCTAGTAACAAACGCGGGACTATTCCCAATGTTGCATATGTTTAAATCTAGGGAGAGTATGAAGTTGAAAAGTGACTCACCTCTAGGATTGACATCCGAGCTTCCCCACATGGTGTGATGGGCGTTCGCATCACAGCCAAGTACTAGCTCCAGGTGGTTGCCCCTAGCATAGTCAATTAACTGTTCTGCTATTTGTGGGGGGCAGTGGTCGTCGTCTCCAGGGAAGTATGCTGAGCCTATGATAACCTCCCTGGAGTTCCACACGATTTTTCCCGCGCAGAGATCAGGCGTGACGTAATCTGTCAACGGAAAAAATGCCTATAACTATCGACCACTAGTTTTCGATAGGGCGGAGTTCCGGGCTGTTAGGCGGATTAAACTCGCGCTGTACATATTCCATCCCATTCTCTTCATACCACTACAGAGTTTCCCTGGAGTAGTGGCAAGTAGCCAAGTCAGGCCAAAACAACGGCTTTGATGTGTGGCGACGAATGAGAGGCAGCAGTCTCTTTTCGGAGCATTCTTCCCGGTAAGTATTTACATTCATTGTACCGACTGTTACAAAAGGGTTTGTTTTAAAACCACACGAACAGGTGGCTTGCCAAACCATGGTCTTCTTTGGGAATTTTGCCCTTGATTTCACCTTGTATTCATCAGCAACATCTTGGCGATTCGTGGCTGTGTAGAAATCTTGCCCAGCTAAAAATGTAAAGTTGTTGAAGCAGTATGTTTCATCATTCCAGATCACACTACTGAATTTTGTTAGCAAATTATCGAACAAGTTACGACAACGGTGCTTCACGGTGAGATTTCGTTTCGCGTCCCGATCTGGTACTACTTGAGCCTTGTAACTCTTCAAGCTTGCTCGCCTCTTGGCTTTCTGAACGAACGATGACGATTTCTCAACGATTTAGCCCACCGAACGACTTGACATTCGCGGATTTTTTTTTAATGCGGCAATCACCTTCTTCGTGCATCTAAGATTCTTCTGGCCATGGTTACCACCACTACCCGCCTTACGATCAACCCTCAGCCTTTCATCACAATTTTTCAACACTTTATTGCATGTCGATGGTGCAAAATTTAGCTTTTTTGCAATTCGGCGTATACTGAGGTTGGGATTCGTTGTGTGTTCATGCAAGAGGAGTTTTCTACGTTCGTATTCGTTTGTCATTTTCTTACTAATAAAACGGGTTTTGCAAATTTTTTTTAATTGAATATTGAAAACCAAGTCATGGAGTACTTACATCTAAAATTTTACTTTTCAAAGAGTTTTATTTTAAAAGATACAGGGGATTTTAAGTGTCCCGATTTTGGTGTGCACACCCTTTAGGATTCATCATCGAGAATCACGCAATCGAACTTGGTTACGTAATCGTCATACAGGTTTCGAGCCCGCGTCTTCGCTATTTTTTCTTTTGCTTCCGACCGGTCAGGCACTTTCTGCTGTTTGTAGGTCCTTAATCCTTGACTTCGCTTATATCACATTACAGTTGATTGCGATGTGCCTGCTGCAGCTGCAACATCTCGAGTCGACCTCGTGGGGTTATTCCGATATGTGCTAACAACCTTTTTAGCACTTCTGGGTTACTTGGACCCTTTTTTCTTCCTGATCCTTCGGTTCTGTAGATGGAGTTTCCCGCGTTGTAGTTGTTTATAACATTATAAACCGTCGCTACGCTCGCTTTGCTTTCCCTTGCAATGCTTAGTCTAGACTTTGTCTTATCAGTCAAGTAAATGTCCAGTATTAATTTGCGGCAACGTTCTTGTGGGCTGGACATGTTGACTAAAGTAGATCCAAGATGCAATTGACCAATTTAGCAAGAAACTGCAATATTTATATATGGTTAGGTTATGGTGGCTGCCTCTATAAGAGACACACTCGGAGGCCTATTATGAGGCCCATTGTGATACCACATATTTCACCCGTTTTTGAAATGTGTATGCAACACTGTCTTTCCAACATATGTTACAGCATACATTTCAAGCGGATGGGGAAAGGGAGGGGAGGGGACCTACAGTTTAACGCCGAATCCGAAAGGCGATTGGCAGTTTTTCTTTCACACTTGGAGGTTTTGCCATTGCCTGCCAAGAGCGCACCTGTGCGATTCTTGTACTTCTCATCTGCTAAATGTGGATAGCGATAGAAGTAGATGAGCGTTTTACCAGCCCGAGCCAGGAGTCGAACCTGGGGCCTCGGTATGAGAAGCCAGTGCGCTACCCGCTGGACTATCGAGGCCGGCAATATATATATTTATAGATACTTTCACTCGAAAATACCAGGCTCCTAACTCTTGACATTTTCATATGCTGGATGGGTAAAAATTCTAAAATTTGTCTGGTTCACTCCTTAGATTTGACGAATTTGGATTTAGTTCGAGGATATTATAACGTTGTCAAGAAAAGTTCAACAGATTTAAGTGACCGTGAAAACAATTCCGTGGCGTTCTACAGTTCGCATTACAATTACAAAAAAAAAACATTCAAATAAACTTTAAATGGTGCAACGTTCAACGTTTTTACTAAAACCATGTAAAAAAATATCTTATGAAATAGATTACAAGTTTAATTCTCGGGCCCCCATAAAAAAGGTGTGTCTTCTTCCAGCAGCTTTCCTCTACGTGTACCTATTTTGGTGTAACCGACATACTTAAGTTGCATTGAAACTTCCTTTCATGGCAGCAAAATTGATGTAAGTAGAAAAACAACAGTTATGTCTTGCAAAAGTAATAAAAAATGGTTGCTTTGGATATATAGCACAATATTAAGGTTGTGTAAAAATATTCTCGTCAAAGAAAATCTTGAGACAAAAGATAATTTAAAAAAACCTTCTCCTGTTGGTTTGGTTGATTTGAATTTGTTGGTTACATCTTTTTGGCGGTTACGGCTCGATATACAGGGAACTGTATATGCAGATGAGATCGCTCGGCATGGTACTACCAACAAACATGAAGTAATATATAAGTATGGCTAAATGAGTGCTGTGGTTGTTCAGTGATCTGTCGATCCCACCTCTAATCCCTTCTTTTCCTTTTCCTCTTGTACTGATGTTCCCCCTATTTATTTATTTATTTATTTATGTATTTATTTTTTAATTATGAAACATCGGCATTTAAGAATTAATTCTTTTGCATGCCACAAGGATAACTGATTAAATAACAATTGATTAGTTTAACAAATAATAACTTATTAATTAACAATCGATTAGCTCAACAAATAACAATTGATTAACAACAATTAATTATTAACCATATATATGAATTCAACGGAATCTAAATATAAAAAAGAGAAGAAAGAAAAGGAAAAAAGAGTGCAAAAAGTAGAGAAGGGCAGAGCTAAGAAAAGTGTTTGAAAATATAATGCTTAAAGTGGCGTCTATTGGCAATTGTTTTAATATGTATGGGCAACGAATTCCATAATCTTATGGTGCTAACAAAGAATAGTCGACTGGAGTTGGGGAAATTGTGGGCTGGAGGTAGCAAGTTCATATTTCGGTGACACTTAGAGAACTGAAGTTTTTCATACAAATACTGGGGCCTTTTGGAATGGATAATTTTATGCAAAAATATGCAATTTCTTGCTTCCATGTAGCTCTGTAAGCTGCAGCCCAGTATTTTGTTGCTGTAGATGGAAATGTGCTCAAACCTTTTGACAGAGTACACATATCGAGCTGCATTATTGAAAGGAACCTGTAGCTTATGCATGGATCTGGAATCCAATTTGCTATACACAACCTCCGAGTATGTCATAATAGGCAACAACAACTGAATCACTAACTTCCGTTTGGTTTCGACTGGTACAAACCCCGAGGTCCGCCTCAGATTACGTAGACCATAATAGATTTTCGACACAACGGAATTAATGTGGTCCACGCAAGACAGTAAAGAGTTGATTTGATACCCAAGGTTGACAACTTTACTAACGAATTTTAGTTCTACGCCATTGAGAAAAATAGGTGGAAGATCTGAACAGTGGGAAACAGTTCTCGATATGGGTAGGACAAATGATTTTAGGGGGTTTAAGAAGAGTTGGTTTTCCCGAGCCCACTCATCTATAGCTTCTAAGTCTTCGTTAACTCTTGCACATAAATCCTCTACCATCCCAATTGGTCTCGACAAGTACAATTGTAGATCATCAGCATACGCATGCATGGTAACATGTCTGCAGCTGCTAAAGATATCATTAATAAACATTGTAAACAGCAGAGGACCCAGGACAGAACCCTGAGGCACCCCGCTGGCAATACCTTTAAATGCAGAGAAAGTATCACCAACCTTCACTCTTTGAGATCTGCCAACCAGGTAGCTTTTTAGCAAGTTAACCGCAGAATCAGAAAAATTAAAATAACATTCAAGTTTGTGACAGAGCACTACATGATTAACTGTATCAAACGCTTTTGAGAAGTCTAACAGGCAGAGTAGAGACAAGTGTCCCATATCATAAAGCCCTCTAAGATCATCTAAGATTTTAACCACAGCAGTAGAACAGCTATGCCCTGACCGAAATCCTGATTGTAAAGAAGACATAAGGCTAAACTTGTTCAAATACGTGGTGATCTGCTCAGCCATGAGTGACTCACATACTTTGGAAATAGAGCACAGAATACTAATCGGGCGAAAATCACCAGGTTCACAAGCTACTAATTTTTTTGCTATTGGAATAATTGTTGCTACTTTCCACACTTCAGGGAATCTGGAAGTAGTGAAACAGTGGTTGATGATGTGAGTTAGAGGACCTAACACAGCAGGCAATATGATTTTTATAAACTTTATAGCTATTCGATCATCTCCAATGGCATTCGACTTGATTTTCATTATGCAGCGAGCAACATCCATTTCACTAACCGCGTTAAATTGAAATTTAATTTTAGAGACTCGCGTACGCTGAAATACGGATACAAAGGGCGCGCTAGAAACAGAATTGGAAATGAAATGATCATTAAGAATATTGGGATCAATCATGCCTCAGTCTCCTTATTACAAATACCTATTTGCCTCAAATTATTCCATAGCAGTTTCAGTGGAAGTGACGGGCTAAGTTTCGACATGAATAATTTGTTTTCGATATGCTGACAGCAGAAGTAGCACCATTCCTGGCCCTCCTATACGTTTCCCAGTTATAGGCAGTAGGATTTCGTTTCCATTTGCTGTATGCCTTATGTCGCTTCTTTAGTGCCAAGAGCACGCAATGTGTGAACCAGGGGCACGTATGAGCTGCGCCAGGAACACGTTTTGTACGAAGCGGAACATGTAGCTCAAACAAATTATTAACCTTATCAATGAAAAAATTCAGCTTATCATCAACAGTACGCAGAAACCAACAATCCGACCAATTTATACAAGACAAGTCATTGAACAGCGAAACATAATCAATTGATTTGTAGTCCCGAAAAGAGTAAAATGTATTAGAGGTTTCAGGGGCAAGACTAATATTCAAAGTGCAGAAAATCAGATCATGATCGGATAGAAAGGAAATTTGATTAAACAGCAGCACAAGCGAAACATCCGAGACAACGAACAAGTCTAGCAGACTAGGACTAGAGTTGTGAGAGAACCTAGTTGGAGATGTAGTATTTACCACAGAAAGACCCACCTCGGTTAAGCAATCAAGGAATTTGATAGCAGCAGTGTCCTTGCTTAATAGATTAATATTGAAGTCTCCACACAAGACAAAATGATCATATTCAGTAACACAGGTCGATATAGCATCAAAAAATGGATCTAAACAGCAACTATGATTAGGGTTGTAAGCGCACGATAGAAAAACTTTAGTTTGGTGGTCACGTATTTCAACAGATAGGAACTCCACCTCCGAGCCACAGGACTTCCCTAGAAGCTTAACATTGAGATGAGATTTGCAATATATTGCCACCCCTCCGCCTCTTTTCCCAGATCTGTCATTGCGATAAAGTTTGTAATTTACTATATTTAGAGACGAATCATTTACATCCTCTAGAAACCAAGTTTCGGTGACACAGATTATATCGACAGAAGAGTCAGCAAAAGTGAACTTGGCGCAGTCAAGCTTGAAATCGTTGAGACTTCTGGCATTGAAATGTACGATTTTTAGTCCAGAGTGTTGTCTACTAAGAACATCAATCATAATTTTGTAATTCTCGTTAGCATTAGAATTGGATTTATTCGCAGTCACCATAAGAAAGCTGAGTGGTGGCCAAGCAGTAAGCATTAAGGAAAGAAATATAGATAGAAGAAGAAGATAGTGAAGGAAAGAATAGCAAAACAAAAAGTAGCAAGAAAATAGATAGTAAAATAGTAAAATAGTATTGTAGGTTAGATTAGATTTATCTAAATTATAAATAAAAGTGCACAGAAAGGAATTAGATAGTGTGACAAGAGAAGAGAAATCATTCGCAGCGAGCACCAGCGCTCGTAACTTTTCGCAGTTCCTCAATGCTATCAACTTTGATTCGATCTCCGTTTTTCTCCAATCTGATATACACGGAGCCACGCAGAGTAAACGCATTATGGATACTTCTCTTGCGCTTACAGGCAATCGCTGCATGTAAAACTTTTCGGGTATCAGCTGAGATACTTTCATGTATGTATACGTTGTTTTCAGAGTCAATTCCAGCATTTCTCAGGTTGACTGCTTGTTTTGCTTGCCGGCGATAATCGCCAAAAGCCTTCAGCACCCGATTGTGATCGTAAGGAGTGTAGAATTTTATGATGACCGCAGGATTGGAGTTGTTGGATATTGACTTGATGCGAAAAATATCTTTAAGCTGAGGAGACAAAAAGTCAATAGAGCGACAAATTAAATTGAAAATGCTCTTGAGATTTTCCTCCTTAGAAAAAGGCACACCGAAAAGAACAGCATCCAAAGAATGGTCAACCGTGCTGTAGTGATTATTGTTTTTGCTTAGCTGTTGAGAAAGCTCATCACATCGCGCAGTCAGAGCATTAATTTGTTCCTCCAAACAATGAATTTTTTCATCATAGTACTTTGCAAAATTAGCGCTGATAGAGCTTACTTCGCTCTCCAAATTGCTTACTACACGAGCTATTTCAGCCGAGAGTCTATCAAACAAACAGTCGGTATGTTGCCGAAGTCGATCCTCTAGTTGTTTGAACTCCTCTTTCACATTCGCTTTCAGCCTTACTTCCAGAGCATGAAGTTGCTCACCAAAGGTATTTGTACTACTGCTCACCGATTTAGGAGTACCTTCGATTTTTTTGCTACCACGCTGTTCACGTTGCTGGCGTGTCAACATTGGAGTCGGTGACATTTGCGCTGCCTGCCAGTAAACACCGCTCAACAAAGAGACAAGCAGTCACGGTGGCACACGATAACGGTAGTGCGAAGAGAGGGCAACAGCGCAGAGTCCGAGAACCGCAACCGTAACCAGCAAGCAATCAACGTTGCTAGCCAACGCTAGATGGCGCCTTGCAGCAATGCTTATCGCGATTAATAAGACTCAAGGCGGTTAGATTTCAAATGCTTTATTAACTAAACGTTACAAATTTCCACACGCGTGCGCTCTGCTCTGCTGCCAGCTTTCGACTCCTCTTTTTCTGCTTTTTGCTTATTCTTCTTACTACGCCAGTGCTGCTAGCGCTCGATGCACGAACCAGTGTCGCCACAGTACCCCCCTTCCAGAGAGCGGCAATTTACAAATTGGCGAGCGCGAACGTTACCCTTTTTTCTTCGGTCCTGGGTATGTGCACACAGGGTCGACATTGAATGTAGAATTTTTAACGTGAGTGCCGCCACAGTGTGGCCTAACCCCACGCTGCTCAAAAGCACAGCGTATCAAAATTAAGCATTGATAAGTGCCCCGAGAGCAAGCTCCCGGTACCAGTTGGGTTAATGTAAATGGACATTACCCCTCCTTGGTAGGGATCGAGGCCTATCTAAACCTCTGCCGTGCTATGGGTCCGGCACCCGGTTGTAAACGCAACTCCACGCCGAGACGAAACTCTACCCGCATTTGGGTGTTAAACCACGCCACCACGAAACTCCCCGAGGGGGCCATTCCCATGATCAGGCTGAAGCACAAGGCTCCAGGGGCACCCTGATTCCCGTGGTACCAGACAAAGCCTCTGGTCAGAGTTCGTAGCCGTGCTACTACCAGTTGAGCCTCATTTAGCTCGTGGACTGGTGACCACCAAACCGCACTTGACTCCATTCACGTGCGCACTCATTCATCCACTCAAACAGACCAGCCCCCTCGCTCACTCACACATTCACACTTGGCAATACACTAAACTGCCGTCGCCGCCGAAACACAGCATTCGCATAATCATTCATTATGGCAATCAGCTGGCTGGTGGAGAGTGCTTCACGCACACACCACACACTGTCCGTCCGACTAATCCCCATCCGCCCTAGATCCCTCAAATCTGAGTACAACGGGCACTCACACAACACATGCAACCAATCCTCACGCACAGCCCCACACATACACTCAGCACTTGCACTCAGGGCTCTCTCATGCAAAAATGCATTGAGTGACCCGTGTCCGGTGAGTAGGAACCCAAGGCTCAAGCCGAAACCGAAATCCTTGAGCCCTACCACGAACCTCACGTCCTGTATGTACTCATAGGTCGTTCTGCCATGGGGACTTTCGTCCCAACGTTGCTGCCAACGTTGCAGAACACAGTCCTGCAGTATTCGCTTACGCTTCATACTGTCAGCACTCTCCACACCTTCGCCTTGCAGCCACTCATACTGCAGCAGCACCTCTCTGTTCCCCCTCCTTAGCCCGAAGCCCACGGCACGCCGTATGACTACGAGATCCAGAGGAGCCGCACCCATCAACACCTGCAATGCATCTGTTGATACAGTGTGGCACACAGGCATACAACCTAACAACATTACACGCTGAATAGACAGCAAGTGTTTGCGGCCTACAACCGTCGCGGCCAATTTGTGCCATGCCGACGCTCCGTACGCAGCACAAGCTACGAACAGACCGTGGTAAATGGTGCGAACTGCGCGTCGGCCAAGTCCACAGTCACTCCTGAGTATCCGGCGCACCTGTCCCATCATACACACAACCCTCTCTTTCAGCCTGACCAAGTGGGGAGCAAAACTCAAACGCTCGCCAATGGTTAGCCCCAAGTACTTGACTTGCGTCTCATACCGGAGGCCAACACCATTCACACGCACAATGGGCGGACGACTGCGAGCCAATTTGCCTTTCAGCAGCATGGTCACAGTCTTGTCCATTGCCACATCCACACCCACCGATTCACCCCATTCACACACCATGCACATATATTGCTCCCCCAAGCGCTCTACATCCGCTCTTGATCTGCCCTCCACAAGGATAAGCAGATCATCCGCATACGCACAACACTTGCATACTGCTGCCAGACGCCGCAGTAGTGGATCCATCATGTAGTTCCATATATATGGACCACAGACGGAACCCTGCGGGCATCCTCGAGCCACATCAATTTCAACCCGTTCATTCTCCCCAATCACACATGCCTTCCTGTCTGAGAAATAGCTCTTCCAGAGAGCTGTTTCCAGGCAGTCGGCATGATTCAGCCATTCAACCACTTTATCCCAGCGCAGGTTATCAAACGCGCCCCTAAAATCCACAAACACACCGAGAACATAGTTCTCGCAACTCTCACGCACCACCGATTTAACATACATCCACGCATCTTCCACGCCGAGTCTCTTTCGAAACCCAAACTGTCTATCCGATAGCCTACCCAGTTGCGCTTGAAGCCGATCCACCATAATCCGTTCCAGTACTTTACCAAGTACCGGTAGGAGGCAGATACCCCGATAAGAACGGGGGTTAGTCCTGATCTTATCAGGGGACTTCAAGATCACCACGACCCTAGCTATCTTCCACGCGAGTGGAAAATAAGCCTCATAAAGGCATTTCTCATAGATGGCCTACAGGTACTCCGGAATGACTTTGTACAAGGCTTTGCACATCTCGCCAGTCAAACCATCGACACCCGGTGACCTTCTAGACCTAACCAGGCCAAATGCATAACCTAACTCTCCGTCTTCTAATGGCTCAGCAGCTGCCACTTGTGCTGGTGGCGTCTGCTCAACCGCCCTAGGAAAGAACTCGGCTAAGAGAACGTTCACACTGTCCCTCCATGTTGATGTCATAGTGTCACCAACACGGAGGGCGCTCACATCCACCTGCTTCTTCTTAGAGCGGCAGATCCGATAGACATGACCCCATGGGTCATCCCTATGGTCTGCCACAAACTCCCGCCAATTGCCTTCCTTTACGCGAACAATTATACTCTTATACTCGTTCATACACCTATTGAAATCAGACCTGCGCTGGGCCAAGTGCTCAGAATTGGCCGCCCGGGCGCGCTGAAACTTTCGTCTCAGACGCCTGACCGACCGCCTCTTTGCACTCAGCTCACTCGTCCACCACTTCACCCGCCTCTGATTCGCTCTCTCCCATTTCTC
Organism: Melieria picta; assembly: GCA_964056695.1. Lineage (NCBI taxonomy): Eukaryota > Metazoa > Arthropoda > Insecta > Diptera > Ulidiidae > Melieria > Melieria picta. The sequence goes on from OZ057400.1 coordinate 68,052,681, forward strand.
AAGCATACTATCGTTCACGCGCCAGACACACTCGTTAAGTCGAGCGACCTGGTCGTCCACATCCATACTTTCAAACTCACTAAGTGGCACTTCCGTGACCACTTCACGCACATGGAAACCATAAATTTCCCAATTCACACCACAGGTGCGCCATCGCCTGTCACACACACCCGCCCTTTCATTCACACTGTGGTCAGGCACAGTAATCACAATTTCAATCAAATTGTGATCACTTATGCCCCACCCACCACGGACACGCCAGCTGAATTCAAACATTCTGCTCGCTGCCCCATTCACTAGCGTCACGTCAATATCACTCACCCCTCTAGACCCGTCAAACGTATACCATTCACTTGGTTCGTTGAGAACAACAATGTCTCGCGGAACCAACCATTCACTCATTGCCTCACCCCTACCGTGGCTCTGGTAGCCGGCAGAATGCCGCGATACCTTGCTGAATCACAGCGGTGATATGGCATTCGCATCCACACCTACCAAGACAGGTGTGCCGCCTGCTAGACGAAACACCGTGTCCAGGTAGTCCAAGTAGGGCTCTAGAGGCTCAGCATACTTGCAGTAGACACTGCCCACAATCACTTTACCAAAGTGACCTTGCACGCTCACGCAAACACCATATTCAGTCGCACACACAACCATACAGTCCAGATGGACGTCATTCACAATTACAGCTGCATTTGCCCTGGTGTCAGAAAAGACCCGCATAGCTGCAGGTATTCCTCGTACGACACCATTGGTGGCGTACGGTTCCTGCACCAGGGCAATTGCACTGCCACATTCACTCATACATGCACCTAGCTCACACATCACGGCATACGCGCCCTGACAGTTTAACTGTACTGCCTGCAGACCCATCAATGACGAGCCTGCGCCCTGGTCAGAATTTGGCTGTACGCCGGACAGTCGGTGGACATCATGTAATGTCCAGCCGGCTTGCCCCGGAACGCGCAATTCCGGCAATGCAGCTCATTGCCGCATTGCTGGACGCGATGACCGCTCTGGCCACAGCGCCGACAAACGTCCGCTTTCATTCTGAATTTAGCCACTCTGTGGTCAAAGCTCAGACACCTAAAGGAGCCAGGCATCGGCATGAAGGGCCGCACGCGGAACGAAACCCACTTGATGTAGCATCGCTCCGCCTCCAGAAGGGACGAAAGCAAGCCTTCGTTCCCTTCCAACACGACGTTGGATGCTCCACCAGATCCTACCGTCCACGGGCGACTCACCATGCGGACGCCTTTCTTAAAGGCAGCCGGGCTTATCCGCTCTTTGAGGTTCAACTCATAGAGCTCCTCCATGAATTCACTCGGAGAAATCTCCGAGTGAACCCCATGGACGACAACCCTCGGGCCCAGCTTCTCGTTCGCAGCCACGTCAAGCCCAAGCTCGCTCAGTTTGGCATTCTGGGTCAGCTTCACTGCTTCGGCCTTGGAGGGGGTGCGAATAATCGCACCGCCACCACGCAGTGGCTTCACCTCATGAACCCTCACGCCCAGTGAAGGACCCGCCTCTTTAACGACCTTGGTGGCCACTTCTTTCCCCGATGCCTTGGCATCACGGCTCCGGACAACAACGGACCAAGTCTGCGCCGGCTGCACAGTCATGGCCTGCGCAACCGGTACAGACACCCGCGCCAAAGCAGCGGCCGCCTGGGGGGCGCCCACACGCACCGCACTCGGCGCCGGCATGGCCCGTGAGGCCGGAGCCCCCGCACTTTCCAGGCCAGCGATGCGGCCCTTCAACGTGGCATTCTCGGCCACGAGCTTCATGAGCAACAGCTCATATTCGCCCGCGACCTCAACCACCTTCTTCATGGCGACGGCGCTGACACCATCCACCCCAATCACGGCCGCCATGACTTTCGCCGTGATGGCCTTCAGAGCAACCACCGACGCCGGCGCCTCCAACGCAGGTGGCCCTGGTCAACAGCCGCCGCCTTCACCCCCTTCTTCTTCTTCTTTCGCGCTACCATGCACGACGCATCCGACACTTCACCGTCAGCCGCAACGACGGGTACGACCGCACTCGCCTTCACGGCCGACGACTTAGCACCTTTTGCGCTCGTGCTGGCCTCATCCACACTCATTTCTCCGCCTAAAGTGTCGGCGGACGAAGCCGAGCGCTCAGGCCTTTTGCCTCCCCCGGGCAAAGCCGCGCACCCAAGCCCTACCCCGCGCACCCAAGCCCTACCCCGCGCGAAGCCGCGCGTCCAAGCCCTTCTCCGGGCAAAGCCGCGTGCCCAAGCCCTACCCCGGGCAAAGCCGCGCGCCCTTTGCCGGACGAAGCCACGTGCCCAACCCTCTTACGAGGGGGCGACCGGACGTCCGCCGACACTGACTCCGCATCGGAAGACGTCATGTCGGTGGTGTCCCGACCAGACGGCTCCCGGGCAGAGTCGCACCCCACACTTCCTTTGCGCTTAGGGCGCCCCATTCACTCACTACTTACACTAACAACTAACACTAGACTATTTATTCTATTAATCTACAACAACAACAACAATCACACAACTCAAGTAGTTGTAGCAACAACTACTATACACACCACAAGTGCCTTACGGCTACTTGCTTGACTCAGGCACTTGCACAAACAATGCAATCAGGTCACCTAACGGCAACCTGTTTACACTTTTGTGCACAACAACAATCTACGCACAAGTTACCTACGGTAACTTGTTTATGCAAAATGCGCAACAACAATTTCGCACAAGCCACCAACGGTGACTTGTTTACGCAAAATGCGCACAACAACAATTGCACACAAGTTACTTACGGTAACTTGTTTACTAACCTACGCACGCTTACCGCTACTGCTAATGCAACAACAATTGCACACTTGGAATTTCACGCACTAATCACGCACTCGAAAAAAAGCACTCGCAAACACGACCGCACTGCTCGGTGTCTAAATCGACACTACACAGGGTCGACATTGAATGTCGAATTTTTAACGGTAGTGCCGCCACAGTGTAGCCTAACCCCACGGTGCTCAAAAGCACAGCGTATCAAATACACAGGGTCGACAGTCGATGAAAAGGATGGGCGTGACGTGAGGGCAGGAGCGTCCAGAACTGGCTCTGATGATGCTGGAGGTGTAGCGGGTGCGTCCGCTGATGCTTCGATGTGCGCTCGCACCAGGCGACTCAAACTCACTGATTCCTCTTTACCGGTGACATGCACTAGGTAATATTCCTTGCTGGGGCGAGCAATAACACGATACGGACCCATGTAAGGTGACTGAAGCGGAGGTTTGACCTTGTCAACTCTGATGAAAATGTGCGAACTGTTGGGCAAGTCTTTGAATACAAAGTAGCGACGTTTGTCGTGGCGCATTGTAGCGATCTGGAATAGTAAAGCATTAAGATTACGGTAGTCACCACAGAGTCTGAAATCCCCGTCTTTCTTAGGAACGATGTGCAGCGGACTAGCCCACTCGCCCTGCGAAGGCTGACACAGACCATTATTAATGTATTGCTGGAACTGTGCTTTAGCGATCTTAATCTTGTGAGGTGGTAGACGGCGAGGACGGTGAGAAACCGGCGGCCCTTGCGTGAGTATGTGATGGTACACGCCCCGGTCTGTAACTTTAGACAGTTGCGGAGGCCGTGTTACATCAATGAAGTCCACGAGCAAGTCCTGATACGGTGTGGAACGGTCGATCGTCGTCAACGAGGGCAAGTTGCTGGAGATAAGAGAACCACGGACTGAAATACCTGTTGCTTTGTCGGTGACAATTCTCGCTTGGAGGTCAATGACCAGTCCAAAATGGTAGAGAAAGTCAGCTCCTAGAATCGGCTCGGACACGTCTGCTACGATGAAAGTCCAAGTGAAAGGACGTCGAAAACCCAAATCTAATGTAATGGAGACTTGTCCAAATGTTTCGATGCGTTTGCTATTAGGAGTGTAAAGTGCGATAGCTGCTGGTTCTATGAACCGATTGGTGAACGACTTGGGCACGGCAGAAACGTCCGCCCCAGTGTCGGCTAAGAAAACGTGGTGTGAAATGGAATCTCTGAGAGACAAGCGCTTTTTAGTAAGATCACCCCCGATGGCTTGAGTTCGAGGGCACCCCACTAGTTTTCCTGCTGTGCGGAATCTTTCCAAGAGCATGGCTGCTTGCACTTCCTTGCACGTTTTCCGAAACGACTGTGATAGAAGCAATGCATGCCGGCAGAAGGAGAGCGGCTACGGAAATTCTGCCCTCCTCTGCTAGGGCTTCTGCCGCGTGGTTCAGAGAATTTCGATTCCAGCCTGTCGAGGCGGCTGATGATTGCCTGGAGAGGATCATCAGGTGGAGGAGTAGCTGACACTGAACGTTTACCCGTAACTTGGTAGAAGGATGGACGGGCAATTTCCAGCATCTTGTCCGCTTGCGCCGCTAGCTGGTCGAGAGTAGAAGCTGCCCCTATTGTCAGGATGCGACGAATGTCGTCAGGCATCTGCTCAAGAAAAAGAGTGCGGAGCAAAGTTTCGTTGCACTGGCCTGCAGAAAGGTTGCGCAGCTGCTGGAGGTAAACGGTGGGTTTTTCGCCCCCCAGGGGGTGGCCCTGAAGGAGGCGTCGGATGTTGGCTTCCTGCGAAGGAGACAGAGCATTTAGGACACGTTGCTTAAGAGTTTCATACTTATCGTGTTCTGGCGGGTTGATTATCAGGTCCCTGCAGAGCGAAACGAGCTTAGCGTCAAAGTTGCTAGCCACATGTTGAAATTTTGACGCATCAGAGGTGATGCGGAACAATGAAAATTTCAGCTCAGCCATGGCGAAGTAACTTTGGGGGTCCTCATGCCAGAAAGGAGGCAGCTTGACAGTGTTGACGGCTCCCACGATGCTGTCATCGGCTTGGTAAAACTCTGCAAGTCGAGGAGCGCGTGGATGAGGCGCCGACGCGCCGTCGTCAGGATTGTCGCTTGTAGTTTCCATATCAATAAGATTTTTGGTTTCTTCTGCTACCTCGCCAGCAAAACTTTCGTTGCACTCTGGTTGTTCTCTTGGCGAATGCAGAACTAACATCACGAAAATGCCAGGAGACAAGTGAGAAGGGCGCCAAATTTGTCACGCTTGAACACGTTTGTAAACTTGACGCAATGTGGCAACGAGATTTTTCGCCCTCACTCCCACGGTGACTTCTCGGCTCGTGACGCCACGAATAACGGTACTCGGAAGAAAGTTCGCGAACACAAGAAATTCGGCAACGCTGTATGCCGGCTCTAATTGAAATTGAGCCTGCAGCCTTGAACGACGAAGTCTCTGCGGTAGCACGCAACACTACGCCGTTGACTAATCACGAAAAAAAACTCGTTAAGATCACGTCGGGGTCACCAATTATCGCGATTAATAAGACTCAAGGCGGTTAGATTTAAAATGCTTTATTAACTAAACGTCTCAAATTTCCACACGCGTGCGCTCTGCTCTGCTGCCAGCTTTCGACTCCTCTTTTTCTGCTTTTTGCTTATTCTTCTTACTATGCCAGTGCTGCCAGCGCTCGATGCACGAACCAGTGTCGCCACATGCTTAAGCGCCCACGCAGCCGCGAAAGACGGATAGAAGGCAACGCAGCGCAAACCGCAACAACAGCAACACAGCACCAGCCGCAACAACAGCAACACAGCACAAAACGCAGCAGTCCAGCACAGCAGGCTCCTAGCTCGTGAAGAGTCAGGGTTGACAGAAGACCCAGCACTCGATCAGCACAGATGCTCCAGACGCAGGGCAGAATCCCTGGCACGAAATCTCGAGCTGTCACAAGCTTTGGTCTAGGCTTTTGTACATTTAAAAAGTAGCCAAGAGCACGACCAGAAAAAACACTTGCACTTGTCACAGCGTTGCCACAGCGTATCAATTTATGCTCCCCGGCTTCGGCCGTTTGTCTCGTTCATTGTTTCTATTGTCATTCGTCATTCGTACGTCTACAAATAAACACCTCCCCAAAACCCGAAAAGCCATTCCGTTTTCTTTTACCGTTCCGCCGACGTAAACAAAGTAGAACGCGCATCTCATACAAGCACACGCGTTCTATGGCGGGTACTGCTGGTAGTACCCTCTGTTATTAGCAGCAGAACCCTATGTTTTTAACAGCAGAATTCTCTGTAACTTCAGCGTAACATGTGAGTAGAAGCAAAGAAAATAAACACACAGAAGGCTTGCTTTACAAGCGAGAACGTAGTTTTATGTGTTGCGCTCTTTGGTTGCGTTGACTGCAGCGAGTCTCCGTTAGCACACTGCTGCGGCGTGGGATGATTGGGAGATGAAGACGATGTGCTGTTGTTGTTGTTGTTGCGCTGGCGAAAAGCTGAAATTGTAAAACGATTTCTATTTTCTGGATGGCTTTTGTTCTTCTTCTATAAGCCTGCACGGCGTCTCATATTGCTCCCGAACTCACTGCCGACTGTAGTGTGCGCAAAATCATAGAAAAGAAAATAAAATATAGTTGGCATGGCGACTAATATGATCGCTACAAGCAACAAAAAATAAATAATAATAAGTAATCAACAGAAACAATTAAAAAGGGAAATGAAAAGAATGGAAGTAGTTTTTATTAGCCCGCAATAATTTTTAAAGTAAAATGCTTGCTTAAAAGAACTAAAATAAGAAAATCTAATACTGTAACTTTATGGTCACATCATTCGCCATGGAACCATTCAGGTGTAGAATATTTACACTATTCTTAAACGTAGGCATGCCTTAATAACAGTTTTTTAAGGTTCTGCTTCGAAAATTATCAGGGCCCGGCGGCTGTGCACGCAAGTTTGAAATCAATGGACCCAATAAAGCAAGTTTATTTTCTCCTTTGTTGAGCTCGTCAGATTTTTATTGAAAAATATTTGTCGAATTTTTTCTCATTTGTAGTGCTTTCACCATATTTAAAATCAATAGACCTATTAAATTATGTTTTTCCATACAAACTTTTAACCCTTGGTTTCCCCGTTAGATTTAGATTTTCAAAAATGAAAAACACGTGTCTAATTTTTTTTGATTTCAAGTGTTTTTATCAATTTTGAATCGTCTTCCCGTGTTTTTAAAAATTTTAACCAACCATGTCACAATATAAACAAATAATTTTACTTGGAACTCGCCACGTAAAAATATTTGTAAACATTTTAAATTGGGATCAACCACCAAATTTTTAAATCAATCAAAGCATTGGCCAGCAAAAAGCCATACACCACAAAGATTCGATTGATGGTGACATTACAGCAATTTGCGCAGCAAAACCAATCGGCAACACAAAAAGCATACACAAGATAAATGACAACAACAAAAAACATTAGCGAATCCCGAATCATTTTCGTTGAAACGACGATGACGATGCTTTGGTTCGTTTTTTGCTCTCCGCTTGCGCTTCGACAAACAAGATCAATAAACATGCATGCAAAGAATGAGCGATCACTACGCCACAACAACCACCATTTCAATGTACACGAGCGAATCCGTTGCGAACAACAACATTGCTTTTTGCTGTTGTCCTACGCAAATCTAACAGAAAATGTTTTGAACTTAACATGCTCAAATGCCTACGCTTCGCTCTTCCCCCTCGCATCATAACAGCCGAAAACACTTTTATGCCCACATGCGCGTTCTATATTACTTCATATTCTTTGGTACTACCGAGCAGTTAAGTCAAGACATGACGGCGCTCGGTGTCCCTCTCTTAACCTGTAAGCTTCGTACCCATATGAGCTCTATACACGACACTAATTTAAGATGCGCTGAAGGCAACACAAGTTTCCTTGCACGCCAAATCTGGCCAGCCTTAAACCTTCGACGTTCTAAAGAACTCCACTGAACAGAGCCGAGATCCGATCCATGATCGGTGCTCTAACTGATCATTGCTTAATTGGCACCCACGCAAAGAGGAATGGGGCTGTTTTCAAATTACTTCTGTCGCAACTGCATGGACGAGGAGGAGGGAAAAAGTATACCTCACCTATTGTGCAACTGTCTTGCTCTATCCAGAAGCAGGATGACCTACTCAGGCAACTTATTCTTCGATAGTCTAGGGGATCTAGCTGTTAAGACCACTTGCAGTCTACTAAGTTTCGTTAACAGCTCCAACTGGTTCAACGAGTGAGCGGTTCTACGCTTGATCATTTGTGGTATCACAATGGGCCGTCTTGGCCTAGGTGTGCTCCTCTTGGGGCAGCCACACCTACCTACCTGCACTATATCCATATTAATATGTTAACACATTTTTGTACTGGCCGACAGCCCGATTACGAGACTAAGGCTTAGCTACCCGCAACCATCCGTGTTGTGCGTGCGAATTTGTACAGGGTTGGAAGGGACCTACAGTTTTATGCCGATTCCGAACGGCGAGTTGGGAGCTTTTTCATAGGCAATTTTACTTTCAGAGGTTTGCCATTTCCTGCTGAGAGGACAGCCGCCGAAAGAAAAATTTTTGTTTTGCTTTTTTTTCGGTGTTAGCAGCAACGGAGTCTTGAACCTGGGTTCGAGCGTCGCATTTGACTCGCGGCCCAACACACTAGCCAGCTGAGCTACGGCGGCTGCCTACCTACCTACCTGCACTATATCCATATTAATATGTTAACACATTTTTGTTTGTGTACTTTTACGATACTATTTCTGAACCGATTTGAAAAATCTAAAGAGTATATCTCAGAGGTATGCAAAATCATAAACGTTTTTGATTTGGTTCAGAAAGATGTAAACGGTGATAAGATGTCAAGCTTATCTCTTTCACTACACAAAATAGTCATTGGTTGCAATTTGTTCGCGTAAATGAGCGAATTTCATTTCATTTATTTATTTATTTCGTTTGTGCAATAAGAATATGTTTTTTGAGTACATTACACATTTTAAGTTTCTTAGATTGCAAAAGGAATACAATGCAGATACTTATAACAATATAATAATTACAATTATTAATATTCTTTAACAATTTCGTCTACCGGACGACTTAAAAGTGATAAAGACAAAAACAATTTTACAATTATTATGGGGTTTTAACTGTTTCGTGTCGGCTTTATTTTAGATACGTTTCTACTGGTCAATGAGGAAACCTAACAAACGATGCCGTTACATTTGTTCCATAGCAGAAGTGGCAGGCCGCCCCGAATTCAGAATTCAAGTACAGGATCCAGACGGGTGTGAAATAGATCTACGAGATATTACACCAAATGCAGTGTGGCAGCAAATTCTTACCCCCATTACTTTAATGCGCAAACAAAATAAGCTCGTTCAACTTTTTCCGCGATTTATTTCTGGTGAAGATCTCTTTGGGCTTACAGAACCGTCCGTTGTTCGAATTATAGAGAGTTTGCCTGGAGTGGAGACGTTAACGGACTATCGATTCAAATACGGTCGTAACCCTTTATTGGAACTACCACTTGCTATCAATCCGTCTGGAGCTGCACGTACAGAACCGAAGCAGCGATTAGTTTTCAATTGGCGAAAGCCACATACACAACGCACTGGATCTTCTTCGAATCAGAGAATAGTCAATTCTACGACTACTGCAATAGCTGGCGAAATTGCGTGTCCTTATAGTAAACAATTTGTTCATTCTAAAAGCTCCCAATATAAAAAAATGAAACAAGAGTGGCGTAACAACGTTTATCTTGCGAGGTAAGTGCTTAGACTTAGACTACTGGCAATCATTAGTGTCCTTTTCAGACAGCCAAATAAATTGAGGCCATTTATCATAGTTCTTAATTGAGTTTAGGGCTTTTGCTGTTCACACACCTCAATTTAGCTGTTATTGAACATATTTTTAATTTGACTAATGAAAAGTTGTATCTGTTTATGTATAAAAACGTTCTTAAAAACATTTATTGAACATTTATGTAGTATTAGGTACGCAACTAAGCACCGGTACAGAAAGTTCTGCAAATTTATAGCTTGTTTCTAAAATGTTTCTAGAAATTCAGTAGAGCTCGAGTAAATTGTTTTGTATACATTTATATTTCAAGTTTTCAAAATACTATTAATCAACACAATCGGAATTACACAAGCAACAAAAATTAATTCCAACAAAGAGCTTCACAAAAAAAATTTGGAACATTTTTGTTTATTTGTTTATTATTTGTTTATTACATTAAGTCTAATCAAATTACAGACTTTGACAAATGAGGGGTGTAAATTCAAACAAATTCGAAAAATATACTTAAAGATACTTATAATTAGATAACATGGTGCAAAATACGCTTAAAGGTAAAGCGAGATCGATATCCAAAGAATTTGAGAGGCTATTAAATACACTTAGAACTCTTGTAATAGGAGCATTTTTGGCATAATTGGTCTTGTTAAAGCCAACATTAAGAAGCTCAGACCGCCGAAGAGATCTCGCAGGAATATTAAAATTAAATTTTTCAAGAAGAGACGAGAAGTCAATAAGTCCATTCACGATATTATATAAAAATTTTAATGAGAGAAAACATCTTCTATTAAGTAGCGATTTCAAGTTTAGAAGCTGACAACGTGCGTCATAGGAGGGAATCGGGTCTGCAAAATTCAGGGAACGAAGGGCAAAGCGAATAAAGACCTTCTGCACTCGTTCAAGCCGATTTATACTTACGGCATAAAATGGCCTCCAAATGACGGCTGCATATTCTAGCCTGGAACGAACAAAGGCGGAATAAAGTAACTTGAAAGTATAAGGGTCAGAGAAGGGAGAACAGTTGCGACAAATAAAGGCTAACATAGGATACGATTTGGAGATGATAGAGTCGATATGTGCAGAAAAAGAGAAATTAGAATCGAAAAAGACACCTAGGTCTTTGATCACACTGACCGCTTTAAGCCCCGAGTTTGAAATAAAGTAGGAGGCATGAAAATAAATACGTTTTTTAGCGAAAGTCAGTTGGAAACATTTGTTGGTGTTAAAGAAGAGACGATTTCGGACACACCACTTATTTAAGATGTTAAGCTCAGATTTAAGCGCAGAAGAGTCCTCAGGGGTTCTAATCTCAAAGTAAATTTTAAGGTCGTCTGCATACAATAGAAATTTGGAGGTTGAAAAGCACGTAGAAACATCGTTAATAAAGAGCACAAATAATAGCGGACCTAAAATACTACCCTGGGGAACACCGGAGGTCGCCATAAAAGGCTGGGAAGAAGTGTTGTAAAATGACACAACACAGAGACGTTCACTAAGATAGAATTTTAACCATTCAAGAAACACAGAATGAAAACCAAGACTAGAAAGTTTGGCAAGTAAAATTTAATGAGAGACTCAATCAAATGCTTTAGAAAAGTCAGTATAAATAGTATCAATTTGTAAGCCCTTCTGAAAAGCCGAGATACTCAGAAAAAACCGCAAGGTTGGTTGCGGTGGACCGACCAGATACCTTATCTTTAATGATGGTTTCAAAAAGTTTAGAAACCGTGGATAACTTTGAGATTGGTCTATAATTGGACACATCATTTTTGTTGCCACGTTTGAAAATTGGGGTAATTGAGGCTTTTTTCCAATCATCGATAAATACTCCAGATATAAGAGACTTATTGAAGATAATTTTCAAAGGTTCCACAAGGGAAGGACAGTTTTTTAGCAAGACAGAAGAGAGACCATCAATATCAGTTTGCGACGAAAGTTTTACATCGCGAATACCCTTTGCTACATCGTCTGAAGTTAAGACCAAAGAGCCAAAGTCAAGAGATGCCTTAGTATTAATGGACTCACTGACTTCGAACGCGTCATCAGTAACAAAATTAGAACGAAAAAATTCCGCAAAGAGGTTTGCAGCATTCTCCAATGAGTCAGCTGATTTCCCTAAAAGGGAAACAGAGGATGGAATATTGGAGCACGTTTTTTTTAGATTTTATAAAGCTCGAAAAATTCTTTGGATTGCGTTTGATATTACGTTCGAAACTCTGTATGTAATTATTATATAGAATTTCATCCAGGTTTCTGAATTCATTAAGGTAGTGAAGATATTTATCGTAGAAAACAAGGTCTTTGTAAGTTTAAACTTTTTGTGAAACTTATTTCTCAGATGGTGGCGTTGGTGTGGTGGAAAAAAATTACGTTATTGGTGTGGTGGGGTATGACATACCCCAAACCTTGATATAGCACCAACCTCACGCAACAACACAAATATAAAAGATAGCAATTCTATATTATTCTTCATTTATTTTTTCGTAAGAAAATATAAAAGAACTTCATGTGCAAACAATTTGTAAAAGAAAATACCAAATATAACAAAAATAAACGAAAAATACTGATATTTATAAGTTGACTTCATATAATGGGGTTTAAAAAAATTTCTTCATATAATTTTCCAAAAAACATAGTCTGTTTTAAAAACGAAATACATATAGTTATGCGACATTAAATTTTTGGTAGCTACCCTGAAAAAGTAGCGAATTACAGGGTCTCAAAATTACCGCATTTTTCGCAAGTCGTATGAGATTTTTGCTCTCGGACAAACCGAGCATCGAGTGCTATACTGACGACGTTTTGGTACAACTTCGCCTTATTTCAAGGATTTACAGAATCATGATATTTTTGTGTATTAATGATATTTTTTGGAATATATGATACGATGAAAACGATTGTCGTATGTGCTATTGAATTCAATGGAACATACGACATTCGTTTTCTACGGCGACGAAATGCGAATACTGAACTGGGAGCTTTTCTTGCACGTAGCAGTTGGGCAGTTGGTATTTGCCTCTTATTTTTCCGTACGGTGAATTTTTGATTAAATCGATGACTACTAGACCATCGAAAATATCAATTTGAATTTAAAATTATTTACACAAAAAGTTACGTTATTGGTGTGGTGGGGTATGTCATACCCCAATGAACTTTAGCGGGATGTGACTGAAATCTGGTCACACTCAAGTTGTTTTTGGATAGCAAATGTGTATGGTTGGACTTTTATAAACAGCTACTAGAAGCGATAGTGCCCACATAAAACTGATATCCGTATTATTTACAAAAATACAACCTCTGGGGTATGGTATACCCCACCACACCAATGCCGGGTTAAGATGCATTAATTCCTTTAAGTACCATGGCAGTTTATAAGTTCGAGTACCAAAAATGGGGATATTAGCTAAGCAAATATCGAAGACCAAAGATTTAAATTTGCTATAACATTTGGAGACATCAGCATTCAAAAAAAGGGCGACCCAGTCAGTATTAAGAAAAAAGGAATCAAGAGAAGCGAAGTTACACAAATTGAAAGACATTTTCCTGGTGGCAGAAGGCACTTCAAAAAATTTATAAAACTCGAGGTCTAAAGTTAAAGGAAAATGATGCAAGTTCGACGGGGAAATTGCAGAGGAACTCCGAGACAACTTAAAATTTACGTTATTGCTAATACAAATTAAATTTAAAATACGATTGAAGTTATTCACAAAGCCGTTAATCTGAGCCAAGTCAATACTTAACAGAATATCAATAACAAATGTTTCGAACGGCCTATTTACATTAGACGGTGTGAGAGAAAAGTCATTATCCAAATGAGACCAACAGATCCCGCTTAGATTAAAATCACCCAGAACACACAGTTGGTTCTCACCGACAAGGTTCTGTAACTCCAGCACATTGTCCACGTGCGATTTGTAGAGCGATTCATTAGCTGCAGGTGGGATATAGGAGCAGCACAGGAACAGCAAGCCAGACGAACCTTGCAAGCTTACACAGAGTTGATCCAGGATAGTGTTATTATTAGCGAGTGGGATGAAAGTCGCCCGAAGTTTACGACGAACAGCGATCAATCTCCTCTACTACAGCCAGTCATAGTAGCATTTCGGTCTTTGCGAAAGACGTCAAATAAATTAGGATCAAAATATTCCGAGTCAAAGAAGTTCGCAGTCAGCCAAGTCTCTACAATGACATAAATGTCGTGGTCCGATTGTGTGCTAAATTTTCGAACAACATTTGGATGAATAATTTACATATTGGGTACAAAAAGTTGGCAAAACTGGGTGGTTCATCGTATGCTAAGGCACGAAGGACCGTTTTGCGATTTGAACAGGAGCCCTCAGGCAAGGATAAGTCAAGAAGTGTGCGTCCAAGAGGCTTAGCAGACGCAATTCTGGAGAAGAGGGTGATAGCAATAGTGAAGAAAACCCGTTCTATGGCGACAAGAGATATTGCCAAAATAGCCAAAACTACACATGTGCAAGTTTTTCGCATCAAGCAAAGAAATGGTATAAAGACTTAAAAAAGAAAAAAGTTCCAAAGCGCAGCGAAAAACTGTCTACAAGAAGCATTTCCCTTGCACGGAAATTGTACGAGATTAAACTAGCAACCAAACCAAACCACCAAAACTGTAGCAGAAATTCAAATCATGTAGCGAAAAGCATCTCAAAAAGTAAACGAAACGGTTGTACAAAATTTGATGAAAGGTCTTTTAAGAAATGTCCGGGCTTGTGGACAACGATGTACCAATTGATTTTATTTAACTACTAGCTGGGCCCCGCGGCTTTGCACGCAAACTCTCTTGTTTCCCCCGATACAAATTCTTAACCTATTGTTGACCCGTCAGATTTTAATTAAAAAAAAACATGTATCTAATTATCTTTGATTTCAAGTGTCGACCTGTTAGATTTTGATTTCCAAAAAAGTGAAAAACACGTGTCAAATTATTTTTTACTAAGAGTACTTTCACCAAGTTGGAAGTCAATGGGCCCATTAATTCATGGTTTTTCACAGTTTCTCCATACAAACTTTCAACCCGTCGTTGACCCCGTTAGATTTTGATTTTCAAAAAAGTGAAAAACACGTATCGAGTTATTTTACATTTGAAGCACTTTCACCAAGTTTGAAGTCAAAAGGCTCAAACAAATTTGTTTCTCCATACATATGTTACTTAAACCCGTCGTTGATCCAGTTAGATTTCGATTTTGAAAATAATGTGTCTAATTTTTTTATTTCAATTATTTTTACAATGTTTGAAGTCAATAGGCCCATCGGTTAATTTTTTTTCGGAGTCTTTCCGTAAACAAACCTGAACCCATTGTTGGCCCAGTTAAATTTTGATTTTCGAAAGATTATAAAATACTTGTCGAATTAGTTTTGATTTAGTGTATTTTCAGGATGTTCGAAATCCATATGTCTGTTAAATCACGTTTCTTCACACACCTAAACACACGTTTTGCCCCCGAATTTCGAAAAATCCCGTCTTAGCGGAGTTTCATTCTTAAAGATGTACCTACAGTTCAAATTTCATGTTTGTTGCTTCAGCGGCTTGGGCTGAGCTATGATTAATCAATCAATCAATTAGTCAGTCAGTGAGGACAAACAATCTATGTATCTAAAAATGGAAGCGATACCACGCCCCCTTGTCCAATGCTCACACCTTTCTTCGAATTGTGCTACTAAGTAGAAAGTTCGTACCAAGTTTCATTGATGTCCGACTTACAGTACTGCGTAAATTTTGGGTCCTAAAAAATGTGCCACGCCCCTTGTCCAACGCCGATTAAATCTCACCAGTAGTATGACACATCTATCAAACGACGGTGCACCAAATTTCAATGCTGTGCGGCTTACAACTCCAAAGCTATTCCATATAAAAGATTTGAGTTGTATGGGCGGTGTCATGCCCCCTTGCGGTGCCATGCCCCCTGTCGAAAGATATGTCTAAATGGTAGGTTCGTAGTAAGTCTCATTGATGTGCGACCAACAGTTACAAAATTATGCGGATAGTTTGGGTCAAACAAATGTGCCACGCCCATAAAATTTTAACAGTAGAATGACACTTCTATGGTACGATGTCATACCAAATTTCAATGTTGTGCGACTTACAATTCCGAAGCTATTCCATATAAAAGATTTGAGTTGTATGGGCGGTGCCACACGCCCTCGTTCAATACCCCTCCCATTGCCTCTATCGAATTACATGCCTAAATATTGAGTTCGTACCAAATTTAATTGATGCGTGACTTATGGTTCCAAAGTTATTGTCTAAAAATGTATGCCCCGTTTCCCGACTTTTATTTTTTCCTACCCCTTGGCGTAGCAATTACGAACAAACCCGCCGAAGGAAGTATCCAATTTGGTCTAGTCGTTTTCAAGTTTTAAGCAGCCGAACGGACCAAGATTCATTTATATATATATAGATAGAAGATAGATAGATAGATAGATAGATATACTACTGTGGGCAAAAAATAGTAAGACTTTTTAATATAAATTTCGCGCGGATGTGCCAAATGTCACATCAAAATAATCATTAGTGTTTAGTATACGCTTGTCTTTCTGAAGTACAAAAAGTGCATTCGGCGATTTTTACAATAAGTGAAATTATTCAACAAAGAAGTTCCATTAAATTGCTGGTGCCGAAACGTTCAATAGCGAAGCTATTCGTAAAAAGAGGCCGGAATTATGGGCCGACAACTCTTGGTTTTTGCACCACGATAATGCACCGTCGCATACTGCATTGATTCTCCGTGAGTTTTTCGCCAAAAATTCAACCAATATCGTTCCACAACCACCGTATTCGCCTTATTTAGCTCCGTGTGACTTCTGGCTGTTCAGCAAACTCAAACGACCGTTTCGGGGAAACCGTTTTGAGTCAATTGAAGACATTAAACGTGAATCGCTACGCGCATTGAAGGAAGAAGATATTCCGGAAATTGACTTTAACTGTTTCGAGGATTGGAAAAAACGTTGGCACAAGTGTATTGGGGCCGGGGGGATTACTTTGAACAAAGTCTTACTATTTTTTGCCCACAGTAGTATATGCAAAAAGTATGGAACAAAAAGAGTGTGCATCACGTACAAGCAACAATTTGAATGCGTGTGCTGATATCGCCACCCGTCTTCATGATGCGGGGGGTAGGCAACAAGAAGAAACACTTGAAATGAGAGCACAATGCTCTGAGCGCAAATCATAATAACACGAATGCCGCGTCTGTGCTCACTCGTTCATTCTCGCACAATTGTGCGAAGAGGAGGAAGACGATGTGCTGTTGTTGTTGTTGTTGCGCTGGCAAAAAGCTGAAATTGTAAAACTATTTATATTTTCTGGCTGGCTTTTGTTGTTGTTCTTCTTCTTGCACGGCGTCTCATATTGCTCCTGAACTCACTGCAGACTGTAGTGTGCGCTAAACTAGGGCTGGCATGGCGACCTATATGATCGCTACAGGCAATTAAAAAATAAATAATAAGTAATCAACAAAGACAATTAAATAAAAAGGGAATTGGAAAGAAAGGAATACGTTTTTATTAGCCCGTAATAATTTTCCGTCCCGTTCTTTGGAACTTTTTTTACGGCCCATATATAATGCTTGTTTAAAAGAACTAAAATAAGAAAATCTAATACAGTGCAAGCTCGATTTTCGCGACTAATTAAAAACCAGACATGTCGCGAAAACCGAATTTTCGCGATAACAGAACCCAAAATTTTGGTGACAAATTGTATGTAATTTTTTAAATTACAATTGTTTTAACTGATATACACTATGATCAATAAGTACCGGGACTGTGTCAAAAAAACAAAATTGTTTTATTCTTGTGGTAAATTTATTTTATCCCCTTCAAAATAAGCCCCATCTGAAGCAATACACATATGCCAACGCTTAATCCAATCGTCCATGCACTTCTGGTAAGCCGAAGCAGGTATGGCCTTCAGCTCTCGCGTCGCATTTTCTTTTATGACCTCTATGGACTCAAATCTCTTTCCACGAAGCGGTAACTTTAGTCGGGAAAACAGGAAAAAGTCACATGGTGCCATATCTGGAGAATAGGGAGCCTGATCGATGATATTCACACTGTGTTTGTTCAAATAATCACTTGCTTTCGATGATCTTTTTGGACGAAATTCAAGTCTTGAGGAACAAGCCGTGCGGCGACGCGTTTCATGCGCAAAATATCGACAACAATGTGTTGTGCGCTTCCATAAGAGATGTTAAGATCGTTAGAAATCTCTCTGAGGCTCACATGACGATTTTCAAGCACGATTTTCTTCACAATTTCAACATTTTCGTTGGTATTCGATGTTGAAGGACGTCCAGAACGAGGAAAGTCTTCGACCACTTCACGACCACTTTTGAACATTTTATACCACTCGAACGCTCTGGTTCTTGATAGAGCAGACTCCCCAAATGCTTTCTGCAACATTTTAAGCGCATTGGCACAAGAAATTTCGTTCTTAAGACAAAATTTCAAACAAATACGTTGATCAACAAAATTATCCATTGTAAAATGCGACGAAGTACAAAATGTTGACTGACGCTAACAGCTGCCAAACAAAAACTAATGATGCAATCCCGCTCAAAATTTGACACAGATGTCAGTTAAGGTCCTACCGACCTACAAAAAATTTTTTTACCTGCATCGGGCAACGGCGGAAAATTTAAAATACACAGTCCCGGTCCTTATTGATCATAGTGTATTTACATTTTAAACATTTTTAAAGAAGTTGGAGATTTTGAGTTGCTTTTTTGGCAAATAATTTTTTAAAATAACAGCTGAATCACGTAGTTCATATAGTGCTGTTGTCGGCATAAAAATCCAAAAAGGTTAATATACCAAAAGGCGGCGATTTCCCTTTTTTAGTTAAAAACATTGTAATAAAATTAAACAAAAAACAGATAAAAGTCGCGAAAATAGAACCTCGTTTTTCGTAAACTGTCGCGATTATAGAACCTGCAATGTTAAAAATTAAGCCGTCGCGATAACCGGGCCGTCGCGATAATGCGTAGTCGCGAATACCGAGCTTGCACTGTATTGTAATTTTATGGTCATATCATTCGCCATGGAACCATTCAGGTGTAGAATATTTATACTATTTTTAAACGTAGGCATGCCGTAATAACATTTTTTTTATGACAAAATACTTCTCTTATTATTTATTTCTTTATTTAATGCTTTAGTAGTGCTTCCGCCCTATTGAAAGTCAATAGACCTAATAAATTATGTTTTCCATACAATCTTTTAACCCTTGGTTTGTTCGTTAGATTTCGATTTTCAAAAAAAACAAAATTAAAACACGTATCTAATTATTTTTGATTTCAAGTGTTTTCACGAATTTTAAAGTCAATATGCCGATCAGTTCATTTTTTTTTTAGTTTTCCCATATTCTCAAAATTGTAATCAACCATGTGAAAATATAAACAAATCGTTTTACTTCGAACTCGCCACGTGAAAATATTTGTAAACATTTAAAATTGGGATCAACCACCAAATTTTTAAATCAATCAAAGCATTGGCCAGCAAAAAGCCATACACCACAAAGATTCGATTGATGGTGACATGACACCAATTTGTGCAGCAAAACCAATCGGCAACACAAAAAAGCATACAATAAACGACAACAACAAAAACATAAGCGAATCCCGAATCATCTTCGTTGAAACGACGATGACGATGCTTTGGTTCGTTGTTTGCTCTCCGCTTGCACTTCGACGAACCAGATCAATAAACATGCATGCAAAAAATGAGCGATCACTACGCCACAACAACCACCATTTCAATATACACATTGCTTTTTACTGTTGTCAAACGCAGTGTTTGCGTTCTCGCAAACTGTTGAGCGCGAGCAAATTTCTCGCAACCTATGCCTCCGCTCATCTCTTCCCCCCCGCGTCAACAAACACGCTTCCAAAATTTTTGAAGATGCGTATTCTTTATATTGTATATTCTTTGATATAAGGGTGATCTTTTAGAAACGTTCTTTTTGGCAACACTGTTTTTAGCAGCTCAGCTGTTTTCGTGTAACATGTTACTGTCAAACATGTTCAGTTGGGTCTATAATTTAACCATGAATCGACTTACAAACGAACCACACTTGCAGATTATTGAATTTTGTTATCAAAATTCATGCTCGGTAAAGAAAGTGCATCGTGCACTTTTTCTATTTTATGGTCAGTTTGGGCGATCTTCTGAGGCGGCTATTCGGAATGTTGTGGCTAAATTTCGCACCAAATTTACATTATTGGACATAAAACCACCAACACGCAGACATGTTTCAACAAGACGGTGCCACATAGCACGCGAAACAATGGCCCAATTGAGACGCGAGTTTGGTGAACAGTTTATTTCACGTTTGGGGCCGGTAAATTGGCCGCCTAGATCGTGAGATTTAACGCCTTTAGACTATTTTTGTCTACATGAAATCATCTTTAAACATTCTATCGACTCAGATAAATATGTCATTGCGGCAAGCATAGACTGTAATATAATCGGGCACGCCCACTTTCCGCACTCACTTAACTAACAAAGCAAAGCTACACTACATATTTGTAAATAAATATTGATATCAAATAACCTGTTTCACAGGGGTAAACATAGGCCGTCCTGCAATGCCCATTATGATGACAGAAATTAACTGTGGTATATTTGTGCAAAACAATATGGATATAAAAAAAATGTGCGAGTCGTTGCAGCACATATCTATATATTGTATAAAAAATTAATGTATGTTTGTTTGTTTGTTTGTTGGTCCCACGACACTAAAACTCAAAAACTAGACAGCCGATTAGCTTTTTCACGGAATGTTCGTCTTGACTAAGACCCGGTAAACCACATAGTGCGAATACGACCCGATAGGTAGGCGTGGAACCGCCCATACAACTTAAATTTTCTTCGGAATGAGAAGTCGGACAGCATTAAAATTTGGTGCGGGGCGACCGTTTGGGTGTGCCGTTTCACTAGTAAAACTCTGTGAGCGTTGGACAAGGCGTAGGCGTTGGCGTTGGCGTGGCACTTTTTAAGCAACTTAAATATTTTGAATAATTTTGGAACTACAAATCACACATCAAAGAGATTTGGCATAAACTTACGATTTAGACGTGCCCTTCGACAGGGGCAATGGGGTGGGTATTGCACGAGGGGGCATGGCACCGCCCATACATCCCAAGTTTTTAATGTGGAATATCTTCGGAATTATAAGCTGGACAGCATTGAAATTTGATACAGCATCATGGCTTAGACGTGTCGTTCAAGTGGTTAGATCGTATGGGCGTTGGACAAGGGGCGTGGCACTTTTCGAGCGACGCTATTGTTTTGAATAACTTTGGATCTGCAGATCACACATCAAAGAGATTTGGCATACACTTTAGGTTCGATTACACGATGCATCAAACACACGAATAATTCGTCCCAAATATTCGTATAAAATTTACCCAAAATATGAAGAAATAAATATGTGTGTTGGAACATATTGTACGATGCCTTCAAATTCTCGAATGTTTATGCGTGAACAATTTTTTGTTTGTGCACGAATGTGAGGAATAAAATTTTGAAAAATATTTCACGAATTTCATTTGTGTACATTCGTCCATATATTATACGGATTTGAAAATTCGTGTGCGGTCCGAATTTAAAAAATGTGTGCAATTGCGAACGCATTTCTTGATGGTTAAAAATACCACAGGTATTGCTAAGTGAATTGAACTTTTGAAGTAAATCCTTTTACAGTAAAATTTTCACGCAGAATACGACATGATGACATTGCAGTCGCAGGACACTGAAAATACTTTCATCATTGCTGGGGCTATTTTACTTCTTCTTGACGCAAATGAGGGAAAAAGGCGCCCACGTTCAACATGGGTGTAGTTTAGTTTGGATCAACTCGAGCGGCCTTCAGCGGATTATACATTGGTGACCCCGACGTGATCAATGTATGACAATAGGTCTGTTTGGCAACGAATCATTTGTACGAATTTGTACAAATGTGTACAAATTTTTACTGGATCCTGTTTGTTTACGCCAAATCTCCAGTAACGAGAGAGAAACTGAGAGCGTAAAGTGACAGTTCATTTCGTGAGAACGCAGTCAATGAGTTGCCCTCCATGGGGACCACTCGCTTCGCGGTCTACGAAGGTGAGGTCGCGTCCCTTAGGAATGCCATCGGCTGGATACCGGACCCTGATCTGTTCACAGCGGATGTGCTTTCCTGTCTGCGTGCCCAGAACCCAGGCATCGACACCAGGCTTTGGCGTGTTCTGACGCACCGCAAGAGTACCAACCGGGATGGCAAGGAAGGTGCTACTCTTATAGTGCGGATCGATGAAGCCTCTGCTGATTTCCTAGGCTCCCGGTACGGGAACTGTCTAAGTCTCTTCTTTGGGACTGCGGGACGGTTCTTGTAGTTACCGTCCTCTGTCGGTAACACAGATTAACTTGCAGCATTCCAAAGCCGCTATTGCATTGTAAGTAGTCGGCTCTCCCAGCTGCACACATTTCCCCACATAACAACAATTATAGAGCCCTGGGTCTTTAGAGGCCGTGTCTGTGGCCTTGAGTCGTTGAAAGGGACCACTGTGATGTATGATAGGAATTCGAGTAGACCTAGAACCATGATCGGTCCTACCGCACACACCCTTCCCTACCTAACCTAACCTAGAACCATGATACAAAAAAATACAGGTAGTTTCAAAAAGACAGATAAGAAATTGACAAATGAGAAATAAATTGTTTCTACGACTCTTTTCATTTTAGCCATAGGGCTGTAACTTTACGGCTATCAGTTTATGTAGTAACGTATAAAAATATATAAGAATTAGTAATAATTTGCGCGGTGACCGACAGAAAAAAAGAAGGCAGGTTTTTGGGTTGAAGCGTGGTGGTGTGTTTTACTAAAAGTGTGTGAGGAAGCACTTCACAAATGAACTCATTGTACACCACCAGTTTGACCATACTTTCAACATTTAGTGTCCATATAATGTACGATCCTGCAAAACATCTATAATTTGCATTACTACTGTGTCCAAAAAATAAGGTGACATTTTAATTTAAACTGCGCGCGTCGAAGGATTTGGAGAATTATTTTTTTTTTTAGTCAACAGTCAACAAGGAATATTATTTGAACGTTATGCGTCGTTTGCGTAACGCTAGCCGCCTAAAAAGGCCGGAATTGTGGAAGGACAATTCTTGGTTTTTACACCACGATAATGCACCATCCCATACTGCACTCGTAATTCGTGATCATTTCGCCAAAAACTCAACCCATATCGTTCCGCAACCACCGTATTCACCTGATCTGGTGCCGTGCGACTTCTGGCTGTTCAGCAAGCTCAAAAGACCGCTCCGGGGACACCGTTTTGATACGATAGAGGAGAATCAAGCCGCAGCGAAGACGGAACTGAAGGCCATCCCGGAAAGTGACTACAATCAGTGTTTCGAAGATTGGAAAATCCGTTGGCATAAGTGCATTGCATCGGAAGGGGATTACTTTGAAGGGGATGAAATTGATTTGGAAGAATAAATAAAGAATTTTCAAAATAAATACAATGTCACCTTATTTTTTGGACACAGTAGTGCAAACCATCGGTTCGATAGTCAAGCGGGTAGCGCGCTGGCTTTTCATGCCGAGGCCCTAGGTTCGATTCCTAGCTTGGGCTGGTAAAACGCTCGTCTACTTCTATCGCTATCCACATGAAGCTGATGAGAATTACAAGAATCGCACAAGTGGGCTCTTGGTAGGCAATAGCAAAACCTCCAAGTGTGAAAGGAAAATTGCCAAAAAACCGCCGTTCGGATTCGGCGTCAAACTGTAGGTCTCCTTCCTCCCTTTCCCCATCCGTTTGAAATGTGTGTTGTATCACATGTTGAAAAAAACAGTGTTACATACACATTTCGAACGGGTTGAATTTGTGGTATCACAACGGGTCATATACGCCTAAGTGTGTCTCATACAGAGGCAGCCACTATAACCAATAACCAACCAATTACAAACCACAATGTGAGTTTGTGGTATAGTCTTCTAAAAATCACAACATTTTAATTACTTAATACCATTACTTAGTACCAACTACTATTTCTGAATAAATTTCCTACCATTCATACTTTTTTATGCATCATTAAAATTGTCTTCTTATTTGTCAAAAAAGCAACTGAATTTTAAATTTGATCGAATGAAATTACCTGAATATTATTGTACCATGCCTAGAACCTCTCTTATACTCCTGACAGACATAGGATTTTTGTACTACGAAGAATACTACAATCAAAGCTCTAAAAACTCATACTAGCATGCTGACACACACTTGGTTTTTGTACTACGTAGTACGTTTTGACAGTGGCGAAAACGAATTTAAAAATAACGGAAATATTTTTTCTGTTTATTCTCCATTCCTGCAGTGAAGTTGTCAATGAAGATCTTTAAGAGCTTTAAGCTTGGCAGTATGTTCAGTCGTTTCCCTTTGTAGTAAACTGAAAAATCTCATTCCTGTTCGTGGTATTCTACTGGATTTTTGTACTATGATTGTAGTACAAAAATCCAGTTGCTTTCGAACAAAAGTTGAAAAAACCAGTGACAGACATTGGTTTTTTGTACTAGCAGGATTTTTGTACTAGATGTCTGTCACGGGTATTATAGTCATCATCATAGTATCATCTCATTTTACGGTGACTAGTCTTGACCTTTTCCTCTGTCAGGACCTGGTTGCCGCTGAGGTGAGTTTCAAGGGTATGCACGGATAGTCGAGTTTCGTGATTGCGTCTGGATACTTTCCTTACGATGCACTAGAAGCGCCACCACCTGGGAAGGTCGCTTTATCTAACACTAGATTGGGGTGTTCAATCAACAACTGGAGAGTCCTTAACGAAGATTCGTGTTCGGACCACAGGTATATCGAGTTTCAGTGCGGCTAGGAGGCACAAATTTTTCCATTGCCCTCTAAGAACCCGAGAAAAGCAGACTGGCCGAAATTTAGAAGCATTGCGGAATAAATACGCGACGCCACCGAAAATTCGTAAGGAGCAGTGTATTGAGGCGGCTGTTGAACATCCTTAGCTTCAGATGCTAAGGCGTGAGTCTAGAAAAGTTCTCAACCGGGCCCTCAAGACAAGTCTTGACGAGGACTGGGAGAGCTACCGATGCACGCAGAAGAACTATAAGAAGCATATTCGAGCTTCGAAGAAGGCCTCTTTTAGAGATTTCTGCAGTGCCATTGAATCCTTGAGCGACACAGCAAGGCTGGTAAAAGTTCTGAAAGAAGACCAAACCGCGAAGCTGGGGTCGCTAAAGAGACCTAATGGCTCCTACACGGAGAGGCAAAGTGAGACACTCAGTCTACTGATGGAGTCTCACTTTCCAGGAAATCAGGTCAATGTTGCCCAGCAACAATCATTCTTGGATGGAACCATTGCTAGGGCAATCACACCCTTTCGACATGACTGGTACACGTATGTCGCTAGAACTGTGGCGAATGAAGCTGCCATTCGATTTGCCATCAAGTCCTTTGACAGCTTCAAATCACCAGGTAGGTCCTGATGGCATCTATCCTATTATGTTGAAGGAAGGTATAGAGTCAGTAGTTGTGGCACTGAAGAAAATCTTCACTGCATGCCTTGCACTGGCCTTGGGGGATGGTGAGAGTCGCTTTCATTCCAAAGGTCGGAAAGGACGACTACACTAGCCCCAAGAGCTTTAGACCTATTAGTATGACTTCCTTTATGCTAAAAAGTCTCGAACGGCTGGTAGAGTTACGGATACGTAAGGAGTCGCTTAAGATACGTGTACATCCTCTATCTCCATTTCAGCATGCCTACCAAAGTGGGAAATCCTGCGAGTCCGCTCTGCAAAATCTGGTTGGTAGGATTGAGCGAGCCATCGACAGGAAGGACTACGCGATAGGCATCTTTGTGGATATAGAGGGCGCATTTGATAATGCAACTTTTGACAGTATGTGTGACGCTGCTAGCCGATACAGCGTAGACCGGGCTTTGGTAAATTGTATACGTTCAATGCTAGCCCAAAGAATCATGACGGTGCGGGCAGAGGACGATCTGCTGGTGTCATCCGGTGTAAACAGAGGGGTGGGGTGCTGTCTCCATTGCTCTGGTGCATGGTGATTGATCCCCTGCTCATCACTCTAAATGACTCTGGAGTCTACGCACAAGCATATGCGGACGATGTGGCCTGTCTCGTAACCGGCCCTTCCCTTATGCATATCTGCAGAAAGGTGCAGAGAACTCTGGATATGATTGACGCCTGGTGTAGCGCGAATGGGCTATCCGCTAATCCCGCCAAAACTGGTATGGTTCTCTTTACCAGAAAGAGGAAGCTTCCAGCTATCCAAAGAGGTCAAATATCTGGGAGTTATCCTAGATGATAAACTCCTTTGGAAATCGCACGTGGAACTAAAAACATCGAAAGCACTGTCGGCTTTCTGGCAGTTCAGAGGTGTATTTGGGAAAACGTGGGATCTTTCCCTTAGCAAGGTCCTCTGGATCTACAAAGCTATGATAAGACCCATCATCTTCTACGCATCGGTGGTCTGGATGAGCAGACTCTCTCTAGCAGGGGTCAAGAGAATCTTGTCCAGACTGCAGCGCACTGTGGCCACATGTTGTACGGGAGCCTTTCCGACTACTTCCGGTCGCCCTGGTGAACCTTCCTCCACTTTTTGTTTTCATCCAAGGAGAGGCCCTAAAGGCCATCCGAATACTAAAACACTGGTATGGCGCTTGTCCGCCACTGGACAATTGTGCTGACATCGACCTCAAAGTCATGTCCATGCCCCTTGGCTCCATGCCTTCAACTGTCATACTAAAAAAGCGGTACATGGTGTTGCTGCCTAAGGCTCACTCTTGGTCAGATCCTGAGGATGAGCCCGGTAAACGGAAGAAGGTTCTGGCTCTGGAATCTTCGTTGAATCCACGAGGACTAGACGGTTCTTTGCTCAGGCTCGCACGCATCTGTGTTTCAGGCAGTGGTGCATGCGATACTTGAGGCGATGCAGCAGCAAGCTGCGCTCATGACCTTGGACAGCCCTCGAACCACCTCTATGCTAGTCAAGTCCTGCAAATCCAGGCTTAATTATGTCGGCAAATACAATAGCCTGATGCTCACCTGGGTCCCGGGACACGCAGGAATTGCGGGTAACGAGACCTCGGATTCCTTAGCTAGAATGGGCTCTAAGGCTGCTTTTGTCGGCCCTGAGCCTGTTCTGCCACTCCCATCTGCGGCCATCAAAGCCACTGTTAACGAATGGGTCACTATGACCCAGGAGCGAGCATGACAGGCTGAGAGAGGCTGCAGGTGGACGAAACTTATGCTTCCCGCCATATCCGGCAGATGCTCACAGTTTCTTCTGTCACTAGGCAGAAGGGACTGCAGGCAGATAGTCGGGTTAATGACGGGCAATTTTCTATGGGCAAATCACATGGAAATGGTAGGCATATCTGACAGTGCCCTATGTCCTGCCTGTGGGGAGGACGTTGAGACGGCGAAACACTTCCTGTGTCTCTGCCCCGCGTTCGCTCGTATCAGGTTTGAGACGTTTGGCACTGATGTGCTAAGATGCGACCACCTTTGCTTAAAATTTGTATTTGCATTATCAATAATTTCGTAATCGGAGATTTTTTCAAATTTAATGTTGTGGTTGGTTATGGTGACGTCCGTTGGGTTTGTATTTATGATTCGCACAAATGGACGTTTTGTACAGGCTATGGTATTTCCTATGAAAACACCATGCTGTAATTCTTGATTTGGTATTAATAGTTCATTTTCGGGAGTAATGGATAGTTTCCTAACTACTTCTGAGCGTGCTGGTATGATAAATGTATTTGCAGTGTGACTAGTAAATATTGGGATACCTATTTGCTTGTAGTTGCTCGGGCGCAAGATTAACCAATCGTTATTGTTCATAAAGTCTAGTACGCAGTAGTATGACTATGAAATCGATTCCCCATATTCCGTCACATTGTATTT
The DNA here is from genome assembly GCA_964056695.1 of Melieria picta. Classification (NCBI taxonomy): domain Eukaryota; kingdom Metazoa; phylum Arthropoda; class Insecta; order Diptera; family Ulidiidae; genus Melieria; species Melieria picta. The sequence continues at coordinate 68,080,266 of OZ057400.1, forward strand.
GAAATTTTTCATCTACTATTTGATATTGGTGGTTGATTACAAGATTTTCTATTGTTAAGTCAAGATTCAACGATCCAATGGATCGAATACTCCCGTCACCTACGGCACTAATTTCAGTTTTGTTTGTAGTATTTATTTCATATTCTTTAACGAATTTTAGATTTTTGACTGTGATATCTCTGCTCCAGTGTCGACAAGTATTGTTAGAATTTTATTAGTATTTGGTTCTTTTATTTTAACCCTCTACTGCCCCATACGGCCTTAAGGCACGGTCTAATTTCCACGAAGTTCAACTTTCAACTGATAATATTGGGAAACATGTGATGCTTACAGCCGTGCAACATTAAAGAAATGACAACTTAATTTATCTAAAACATGCCCTAAAAATTTCATTAAAAAAAATTAATATTTATGTGGACTTTTCTAGGTTTTTGTGGACCGTGCCTTAAGGCCGTATGGGGCAGTAGAGGGTTAATAAATATGCTTAGATTCAGATTTAATGTAAGTAATTTGGTAACCGCATTCTTGTGGTTTAGTTTCATAGGGGTATTTCTTGGTTTTCCGGCTGTTCTTCTGCGCTAGCTAGCCGAATGTTGTTGGTCCTACGAGTATTATTGTGATTGATACCACGGCTATTCCCCCGGCGATTTCTGTTATTTGCGCATCCGTTATTTTTATAGTTATTGCGGCTGGCGTTGGTATTGTTATAGTTTTCACGTCCACGATATCTACCGCGATTATTACTGGTTCTTCCGCCCCGTCCATAGTAGTTGCCTCTTCTGTTAAAGGCGAATATTGAAATTTGTTGAGCTGTTGCGTCACAAATTTCAATATCGCTTCATTCATGTTTATGAATGAACCACCCTCCATTATTAATTTTACGCGCTCATTATTGCAATTTTTATCATTGCTTTAACTGCGGTTTGGGTAGCATATTTTGTGGCTAATTGATTTGTAAGCCCGTCGCTAAGGTAGGCATTTTGTAGTGCTTTTGTGAGGTCTTCGACCTCTTTTGTATAGTTGTTTGCTGTCTTGCCTAGTTGTTTGATGTTTAATAATTTTGCTTTGAGGACTTCCACCGACTCACCCTTAACTGCTGTTTTTAAGTTGGCAATTATTTCTGCCAAGGATGTTTCATTAGTCATTAAATTTCTAGCAGTACCATTTAATTTGGTTTTAACTAAGGTGACTGCTGTGGACTCATGTCCTTCCTTAATTAGCTCGACAGTGTTAATGCGTCGAGAAAGCTTTGCAAATTGTCTGCCTTGCCATCGAACTCTGGTATGAGCCTGGCTGCATTGCTTAGAAATTCTGTAACCGTTAGCGGCATTTTCGAAGTATTTAATTTTTCTAGCCTAGTGTTTTTATACGCTTAAATCTTATCAAAGTTATTAGCTATTGAATAAGATTGAATGGCTTTCTTTTTCAAGCCTCTTGTGTGAATGGTGTACATTTTGATTATTGCTAGGGCCATTATAACAACTGCAATAATCCGTATTTTTAATGCGGAGTTATTGGCAATCGTTTCATTAACTTCGTTTATAACATTAGTCGTTGGCTTATTTAGTTTGGTCTGTTGACCGCCCATGATTGCAATTATTTGAGTATAGTATTCCGTTGTGAAGAGGTTTTATTGTTACCGTTTATGTCATTCCCAAAATTTTGAACAATTTATTTTACATTTTAAGTTCCTGTTCTGTATTATTTTTTTTCGTCGTCTAATGTTAAAACGTTCTGTTTGAGGTATTGTGTAGTGGAAATCGTCGTGGTGTCAGAAGTGGGAAATCCTCGTGTGTTGATACTCGCACAAAAGATTGCACGGCTCCATTGTTATAAGGGACGATCACTGTGTTGCTACTCGCACAGAAAATTGCACGGTTCCATTGTAGTAAGGGACGATTTGGGAAAACGTTCGTGAGTTATTCAGTGCAACGTTGATCCTTTAAGGGGGTAGTCAGGTAGAATCGACCATGTTTTGAAGTAATTTTTTTTCATACAAATTTTTATTCCAAATTAAAAATTTTTTTATATGTTATTGTACATAATTTTGAGTACTGAACACAATTTTTTTTATAAATTTTCGTTTATATCCGGGGAGATATGGGCGACCGGAAGACGCCATTTTGAAATCTGGCTGACACGATTTCTCCATTTTGGATGATCTGAAACATACCAAACAAATTTCATTTTGAAGTATAAATGAATGGCTCTCGTTTGAACTATAACTGTAAAAAAATATTAATAAATAAACATTTAGTGCAATTGTAAAGTTTTTTCCTCTTTTTTTGCTTGTTTTTTGTTAATAATTGTGTCATAACTTTGTTACATAGAAATGGACAATAATGATCGTAGTTCACGCGATAGCCAAACCTTTTCTGAAAATATAAAAAAAAGTTTAAGCAAATCGGTGCAGTAGATCGGCCGTAATCGTGTCAGCCAGCTCAAAACAACAGCATCTACTTCACGCGCCAGGTGTGCGATTCGAGCGCGCGAGCCCTTACAGCTAATCTCATTTTCAATCGCTTTCGGATACTATCCGAGGTAAAGGAAGGTTTCTACATGATTCCTAAGGGTTTAAATAGACCAAAACTGCAAAGAAAAAATTTTCGATTTTTTGAATAATTGGATAATCCACAGTGAAAGTGTCCAAATGTTAATCCACGGTAAGCGTAGCAAGCGTTGTTGTTATGGTGTTATTAAATTTTGGACTTCACTCTAAATATTGGAAAACGTTTGTGGCAGTTTGCTGGCGATATTATGGTTTTATTTTTATTGTTGTTGTTGATTGTTGCCTGCTGAGTGGCAGCCAAGACGCCAACACATTTGCATTGGTTTGAGCAGCGATGAGCAAAAATCACCCAATTGGCATGCTTGCACTGAAATTTTTCAAGTTCCTGTGGTTTTTGGCTCACTTCAAGTTCACACTGCTTTCGCCGATAACCGTTTATGGTTTCACTTGGCGTCTGCTTCACTTGCCAAATAAATAGTTCAAACGAAACTTGGTGCACACTAAAGAAATTTTACATTTTCTGCTGTTTGTTTTTTAAAAACCACAAATCGCTCTGACGATTTTACTCAGTTTATTCCCATGTCAACAGCAATGTGCGACGACCATCGTCCGTTACGTCAACATTTTGTTTAGATCTTCGAACTCAGACTAGACACGTCCTATCACGGTCGCCTGGTTACGTTTGCGGAACGCGTCCGCGTTTATTCACTGTCTTCTTAAGACTGCTAAAAGCTTATACTAAGAGCGTACCAAGCGTTCAGGCCAGCAATCGTGGGAATATGCTGACGCAGCGGTCTGCACGCTTAGTACGCGGTGCTTGGAATGTGTAACCAAGCCGGGCTCCCACAAACACAAGTAGTTAAATTGTATGGGCGTTGGTCAAGGGACATGGCACTTTCAAAGTGACCCAAATATATAAAATAACTTTTGAACTACAGGTCACACATCAATGATATTTGGCGCAAACTTACGATTTAGACGTTCTCTTTGATAGGGGGCATGGGGTGGGTATTAGACGAGGGGGCATGGCACCGCCCATACAACACACATTTTTAATATGGAATAGTTTCGGAATTATAAGGCGGATGACATTGAAATTTTGTATACTGTCGTCCCATAGATGTGTCATTCTACTAGTAAAATTTCTCCGCGTAACTTTGGAAATGGCGGCTCATCTCCCCTCCCGCGCATACACACGCACACACACACACACGCACACAGCCGAGCGCTCAAAACCGCCCTCTGACGTAATACTTAACGGTAGTGCCCGGAGGGGATTCCGGTCTGTGACATGAGGAGGTTTAGGGCGCTGTTATGCAGACGGTCAAATGACCGTCGGTCACGATAGTTGTTGTTGCTTCAATGTAAAATGAAAAATTGAGAGAGAGAGAGCGGGAGAGTAAAATTTGACCGCGTCGGTCAAAAATGATGAGGCTCTCGATGCCAAATCATGCGATCAAAACAGTGTTGCGTTGTGAAATTGTTCACAACACATGTGTTTTCGGAGCAAAATGGCACACTTGTCTCGAAAATATGTATCTAATGACGGAAAAAATGGTTCGTAGCAACCCTCATTGTTTGTTTAGTGTACTGGTGACCGACGATCAAATGACCGTCTGCATAACAGGGTTTTGGCACAGAGTAGAAAAAACAAAACGAGAGCGTAAAAAGTATCGTGACCGACGGTCATCTGACCGTCTGCATAACAGCGCCCTTAGTATGTTAAAGTCTCACACTGACGGGGTTAGGCTTTCGATGCTTCCTCCTCGTTAAAATAAAAAACCGACACCATTTTTTATATACGGAAACCGACACTATTAAGATATGTTAATATCAGGTGTACAACTTTGCTTCCGCCGTTTTTTTCCAAAATTAAAAGCTTTATTGCGAAAAAGTGCTTACGGATGTATTATTCAAAGTATTGTCCGTCGCTAGCGACAACTTTCTCCCATCTTTCCGGCAATTTTCGGATCCCGGCTCGAAAAAAGGAGTCCTCTTTTGACGCTATCCATGAAGCAATCCATTTTTCCAATTCTTCGAAGGATTGAAAATGTTGATCTGCCAGGCCGTGTGCCATCGAACGGAATAGGTGGAAGTCAGAAGGGGCGACATCTGGGGAATACGGCGGGTGGGGCAAGACTTCCCATTTCAGCGTTTCCAGGTACTTTTTGACCACTTTTGCTCGATGTCCCTCGGTTTCAACTCGTACGGCACCCAGTTTCCTTCTTTCTGAATCATGCCCAGGGTCTTGAGACGTTTTGAAATGGCTTGCTGACTCACTCCCAACGATTCGGCAAGCTCTTCTTGGGTTTGGCACGAATCTTCATCAAGCAATGCTTCTAGTTGTTCATCTTTGAAGGTTTTTTCTCTTCCACCACCATGTTTGTCTTCGACATCGAAATCACCATTTTTAAAACGTTGAAACCACTCCCGACACGTTCTTTCACTCAGAGCAGCATCACCGTAAGTTTCTGAGAGCATTCGATGCGCTTCAGCTGCATTTTTTTGCGAATTGTAACAGAAAAGTAAAACTTCCCGCAAATGGCGAGAATTGGGCACATAAACGGACATTTTCGAGCGTGAATAATATGAAAACAAGAACAACTGTCACTGAAACGGCGATGACAATTCGTTAGGCACTGTCCACACTCACTTTAAAGGCATTACCATCTATGTATTTCAACCAGCCTCAGCCGGTACAGCCACCTATCGGAAAACGGCGGAAGCAAAGTTGTACACCTGATATTTTTCTTCTCATCCATTTTAGGTTAGGTTAGGTTGAGGTGGCTCCTCTGTATGAGACACACTTAGGCCTCTTAATGGGCCCGTTGTGATACCACAGATTCCACCCGTTTGAAATGCGTATGCAACACTGTTTTTTTCAACATGTGATACACCACACATTTCAAACGGATGAGGAAAGGGAGGGGAGGGGAGCGGACCTACAGTTTAACGCCGAATCCGAACGGCGATGGGCAGTTTTTCTTTCACACTTGGAGGTTTTGCCATTGCCTGCCAAGAGCGCACTTGTGCGATTCTTGTAATTCTCATTCCCTTCATGTGGATAGCGACAGAAGTAGATGAGTGTTTTTTCCAGCCCAAGCGAGGAATCGAACCCGGGGCGCTCGGTATGAGAAGCCAGCGCGCTACCCGCTGAGCTATCGAGGCCGACCTCATCCATTTTACAAAGACAGTTTTCATTTTTTGAGCTAAGTTGGTAAGCAAAAACAGAAAATGGACTGTTTTTAAGAGATTTCAGGTCCAAACGTGAAAGGGGGAAAAGGGATCAATGAGGTTCCAGCCCCTACAAAGTGGGCGATTTAGTTGATTTTTCAAAAAAAATTTCATAAAAAGTGCATTTTCAAATATAACTATTCTTAGTTATTGAAAACGAAAGTTTATTTATATTATTGTGAAAAAAAATAACTCATAATGAAGGAAAAGTAAAAAATTAATATTAATTCATATTAAATAAAAATTAATAAGAAAAATCATTAATTAATTAATTAAAAGTCATCAAGGCAGCGGCCGTGGCTCAGTTGGTTAGTGCGTTGGATCGCGAGTCGAAGGCAGCAACCTCAGGTTCAAATACTGCCTGTAATAACACCTAAAAAAAATAAAGGGAAAACTCGTTTACTCTTTCGGTGGCTGTCCTCTCAGCTGGAAATGGCAAACCTCTGAGAGTAAAATTGCTTATGAAAAAGCTCCCAACCTGCCGTTCGGAACCGGCATAAAACTGTAGGTCCCTTCCACCCGCGTACAAATTCACACGCACAACACGGGTGGTTGCGGGAAGCTAGGCTTTAGTCTCGCGTAAGCGGGCTGTCGTGCCAGTCAATTATTTATTATTCATCAAGTCCCACAACGCACGCCGAATAACAATTTCCGATATTAAATTTTCACAGTCCATGCTTGCTGCAGCAGCGTCACGCGGCGGCAAAATCAAATATTTTGAAAGTTTCAAACCAAGCGCTGCGTGGCGCTGCTGAAAAAGTAGCATGTAGCATTTGATAACGGCAGTTTGAAAGTAGAGCTCGGTGAAGCACAGCGCCGCACAGCACAGCACCGCTTCATGTGTGTACGCGCACTAATACAACCGCTTAGCAAGTTTATTGTAGTTCCTTAAGTGATGCTGATAGTTACAAAGGGAGCGGATACTTTTGGAAGCCTTGTATTTTCTGCAATGTCTATTTTTCAACCTCCCTCAGTAGTTTATAAGTTTTATTAGGAAAAGTGGGAATCAGATTCAAGCATGCATCAAAATCAATAGATTTAAATATACTGTAGCAGCATCTGCATGAGAAAACCGTACAGCCCAATCAACGTCACAGAGCAGATTATCCAAAGCAGTGAAATCACAAACATTGTAATTGCAGAAATATGGCGCGAGCACAAGGTAGTAGTAAAATACGAGTATTCAAGTGCGATGGTGAGCGAAGTGTGGTGTAAACTCGCTAGAGAAATGGAGGAACACTCATCAAGCTTGCAGTACAGGGTTTCAGTGACGTACACCAAATCAAGAAAACGGTTGAGCCTCTTGGCAAAGCAATTGATTTGAAGAAGCTTAAATTTCACAAAATAGCCATTAAAATATGTTTTGCTTTTATGGTATCGTGGCATTGAATGTTTTGAGTGACGCCTGACAAGCCTTCAATTGTATTTGTGTGTTGGTTATATTTTTCCATTACATGGAGGGTGATAGTAAACTGCAGTTTTTCTGTATTCAAATACCGGGCTTCAAAAAAATAACCCTCATGGGAGTAACTAAGGCATTGGGATCAATAAAGTGTTTACAGTACTTTTGTATGCCACAATACCATAAAAGCAAAAAAGTTTGAATGGCTATTTAGCGACATTTAAACTAGATTTCTAGATTTTCAAAAACGTTTTTTAATATGGCATGTACTTTGTACAACCCCCTTCAGCCTTCATACCTTTGGACCCAGAAAATATATTCAAAAAACACAAAAGTATACATTTTTATATTTCATCGTAAAAAGAATTCCGCAGAGGCTACAATATGGTAATAAAGTTCTTGTACCTTAATAATGCATTTTTACGAGAAAAAAATTCGTTTTTGAAAAATATGTAAAATATGTTTCGCTTAAAACTTCTTATTAGTACATATTATGTATCTAATGTTGTACATCAATAGAAAGGTTGACTTATCCACTAAAATACGGAAAACAACGACGCATGAAATAGAATATTGCATTAAAAAGAGGATTAAGCATAAAAAGGCTCCAGGTTACGACATGCTAACAGGCAAAGCATTAGCCGAACTACCACTCAAAGGATATATGTTCATAAGAAACATAATTAATGCTATGTTTCGAATGCAATATTTCCCAAAAGTATGGAAAGTGGCGGAAATCATCGCGCTTCCGAAACCAGGAAAGGATCCCACTGACGTAGCATCTTATAGACCAATAAGCCTACTACCGACAATATCCAAGATTGCAGAAAAGCTACTACATGATAGACTCAGCGAAATACTTGACAAAAAACATGTAATACCTGACCACCAATTTGGATTCAGAAAAGAGCATTCTACAATACAGCAGATTCATCGCATAACAAATAAGATCATGACTGATTTCGAAAACAAACGTTACTGTGTCGCTGTGTTCCTAGACGTAGCAAAAGCATTTGACAAAGTATGGCATAAAGGACTATTATACAAACTGAGCATGATCTTACCACTTGACTATTACCTCATCATCAAAAGCTATATCAGTGACCGTACCTTCTACATCAAATACAATGACAAGTACTCGCATATTCACTCGATAACAGCAGGAGTCCCACAAGGTAGCGTCCTAGGACCACTGTTATATGTTTTGTTCACTTCAGACATACCAAAACCAGACGACGTAAATTCGGCTATTGCTACTTTTGCTGACGACACAATTTTATGGGCTTCCGACAAGAACCTAGCAGTTGCTACGGAAAAACTACAAAAGTACACCGACGCAGTTAAGAACTGGTTTGACAAATGGAGTTTGAAAATAAACGAGGACAAGACTGTTCAAGTGGTATTTACAACAAAAACAAAATACACAGGCGCTCCAATAAAAATCAATGACAAAAATATAACCATAGAACAAACAGCAAAATATCTTGGTATACATTTGGACTCAAAACTGCACTGGCACTACCATATTAAACAAAAAATCAAACAGATAAAAGAGAAATGCAGACAACTTCACTGGCTTTTGGCTAAGAGATCTAAACTCAGTATTGACAATAAACTGCTGCTATATAAAACAGTTATTAAACCAATTTGGCTATATGGACTGCAAATATGGGGAACTGCTAAGAAGACGCACTTAACAAAAATACAACGACAACAATCAAAAATCCTACGTATAATAACACTATCAGACCGTTACACTACAAACGCCGACATCCATGAAATGCTAAAAATATCAACAGTTGATGACGAGGTGAAAAAAGTAACAACAAGGCATTTTGACGTACTTAAAAAACACAAGAACACAGAAATCAACTCACTCTTGCAACGCGAAAACCAGACAAGACGACGGCTAAAAAGGAATCGACCATGTCGATTCTGTTACCTAAATATTAAGAAACAATTGTAAATTCCAATCCTGACTGTATCGCTCTTGGCACTGGCCTTATTGTGATGTTTTTATTGATCTTCCTACCTAAATGTTTAACAAAATACTTGATGTCAACGACAGTTGTATAAATAAATGGGGAATGAAAAAAAAAAAAAATAGAAAGGTATGCAAAATACCTTTGGTTTGATACCCATATCGTGTAAATTAATTGAAAAATGATTGCGTTTTTTATAAAACTTTGAACTCTGACCCCGAGCCACGCCTTTATAGGCGTTTCCCAGCCAAAATTTTTAATTTGTTTCACGAAAATAAGCCTTATATAGCCCAATTTTTGGTTTTTTTTTAATGATGGTTCGCTATACTGCATTTGTTCCAAGTTTTTAGCCTTGATGCGACTGGCCTCACCGTTCCTTCACCGGAGTAAACCGAGAGACGTGGTGGCGAAGTCTCTTGCTGACGACAAATTCGCGCTTCTCCGAATAGCATCTACAGTAAATGTCGCAGCCTACTCGCTTGGAGCAACCTTGTCTTGTCCATTGCTTTTCCTGGATGGCGATGATGTCAGCCTTAAATTTTAAGATTCCGGGTGCAAAACCTTAATTCCTTTGGGATTCCTGCGATAATACCTCCCACAAAGTGGGATCCCCTCCAAACAATTATTCCTTCATGCCCCTCAAAACATTTGTTCAGAGCTTATAACGCACGCAAAATATTAATTCGAATTATGTATATTTCCCCGAATAAAAGGATGATTTCGGGATTTGTGAGTATGCAACACAGTTTTCTAGCTCCAACTTTAATAGCATGAGAAAGGGTTAAATCGTGGTCCTTAAATCGTTTGCTGCCGTCGTATCGTCAACATTGTGGGATCCTTCCGAGGCTCTTTTGGATTGCATTGGATTATTGGTTTTACGTGGCGCACACCAAGTATTTTGTTATGGGGATAGGACACGCTGCACACATTGGTTCACTATTCAGCGGATGCCGAATAGCTATCCAGGATTGCCACGAATAGGCTGTGCATTAACATTGATTTGACGGGGACAAGGATCAGAGACTTTGCCTTGTATGTCCGCTTCCATCCTTCCTTCCTTTTACTATCGCTGCGCTAATAAGTTTTGGCTGTACGCACTACATGCATCCACTGTAGTAATTAAAATGTGCCTTATTTTATTTTAATGTAAAGTTGGCCAAACCTACCTGTCACTATGCTTTTGAAACAATCTTCTTAAAAGTGCAATAACGTCTTAGATGCGATTTCACACTGTTTGGTTAACCAACTGTTAACGTTAATCAAGAACACATTTTTAACCATTGATTAAATAGTTTTGGGTTTCACAGTGGCTGTTTATCCGAACAGCTTATTTAGAAATTCTGCGGGGTAGCACTGCTTAAACTTGGTAACACTGCTTGCATATTGCACCGATGAAGCACTCTGTGCTGTGCTATGCATGAATAGCATACTTTTAGGCATGCACTTTGAAGTACGGCCGCCATGCTATAATTATGGCAAGGATAGTTCGCGAAAGGTGATGAGCTGTGCTAGAACAATCGAGATATTTTCAAGCACAATCAGATACGAACTAGTCATTTTCGTAACAATATCATTGGCAGCATGATTCTGACGTTGTTGAAATAAAAACAAAACAGATTTAAAAAACTATTTTTTGTTTGAACTTTTGTGAAAAACAAAAGAGCCCCGAATTTTTCAATCTTAAAAATTGCCAAACTTTTTTAACTGGTTGAATATGAAAGGTTAATACAGTACATTCCGTTTAGCTGCATTCACCTTCGATGCACATGATTTGGGGCACTTAAGCGAAAAATGCAGCTAAGCGGAATATCTAAAAAAGTTTTTGGAAACAGTTAAATTTTTTTGAATTAGATCCTTAGCGTACCTGCATAAAAATGTCAAAATATATCAAAATATATATAATATATATGTATATTTTATCAATATTGATATATTATATATATCAAAATTTTGCATGAACGAATCTATTGAATTATTGAAATGATTACACCAGTGTAAGACCAGTGTAACAAATTTTTACTGGCAAATGAACCGCTATCTTATAGATGCTTATGCATACATAATATATATGTACTAGCTGACCCAGCGAACTTCGTCTCGCACAACATACTTGATCTTCATCACAAAAACAAAGAATATCTTTTGAAAAAGGTGACACAGCTGATAATTCGTCAAGTCGATGTTGAAGTAGCCGACGCAGCTGATAATTCGTCAAGTCGGCGTTAAAATAGAATGCCATCTGTTGAATTAAAGTATAACGCCACCTGTTGTGGCTTAAACCTGAACTGACGAATCTAGACGAATCCAACAAAAAAAAACGCATGCAAATCGGACGGTCCGTTTGAGTGTGATGCCGTAACTCACTAACAGCCACTTTGTATATATAGATTTAAGTTAAATGGGCGGTGCCACGCCCCCTTGTTCAATACCCGCACTATTCCCTCTGTTCGTACTTAGTTACATTGCTGTGCGGCTTATAGTTCAGCGGAATATTTGGGTCACAAACAATTTGCCACGCTCCTTGTCCAACGCCCATCAAATCCTACCAGTAGAATGACTTATCTTTGGGACGACGAGGTACTAAATTTCAGTGTCGTACGACTTACAATTTCGAACATATTCTATATTAAAGATTTTGCTTGTATGGGTGGTGCCACGCCCCCTTGTACAATACCCGCACCATTCCCTCTGTCGAAAGATATGAATAAATGGTAGGTTCGTACTTAGTTACATTGCTGTGCGACTTATAGTTCAGCGGAATATTTGGGTCACAAAAAATGTGCCACGCCCCTTGTCCAACGCCCATCAAATCTTACCAGTAGAATGACATGGAACGACGCTATATTAAATTTCAATGCTATGCGGCTTATAACTTAAAACTTATTCAATATTAAATATTTGGGTTGTATGGGAGGCAAAAAATGTGCCACGCCCCTTGTCCACCGCCCATCAAATCTTATCAGTAGAATGACTCATCTATGGGACGACGGAATACAAAATTTCAGTGTTGTACAACTTACAATTTGGAAGATATTCCATTATTAAGATCTGGCTCGTATGGGTGGTGCCACGCCCCCTGAAAAATAGATAGTAGCCGACTCTCTATGCATATAAAATTTCATAAAAATCGGTCAAGCCGTTTCGGAGGAGTATGGTGACTAACACTGTGACACGAGAATTATATATATAAGATACACTGGATATAATGAAAATATTTATGTACATATTGTAACGATAAGACAGTTTGTCGCTGTGCAAAGCAACCCTGTCGCTACGCGCCGTGCTATAATTCGACCTGGCAATGATGGCAACTTCTAGTCCAACCTGGCAATGATGGCAACTTTTAGTCCAATCTGGCAATGATGGTCGCGATCATCATGGAAACCTTTAGTCCACTCCGGAATGTGCGAGAACGATCTGCGCCATGGCTGGGTAGGTATAAAAGACAGACGGGTGCGGCGCAGCGAGTCAGTCGGATTTTGAGTAGCGAAGGTGCCACACGGAGTAATTGAGCAAATACTTAAGTGTAAAGACAAACAAGTGTAAATTAGTAAATAAAGTGGTTGTTGGTTTATTTTATTGACTGCGTTTGAGAAACTAAGTGTGTTTTATTTTCAAATTACGCAATCCAGAGATACGTACTTGCCCACTGGAACTAGCATTCGTAACATTTGGTGTCAAATTAAAAATTAATTATAAAACGCAGACATGGTTAGACTGGAGCAACTGAAGGTGGACCAGCTGAAGAAGGAGCTGGCCGCTTGGAATTTGCCGACTGCTGGCGGAAAGGTGGAGTTGCAGCTGCGCTTGCGAGAGGCGTGTGAATCACGAGGCATTGATTGGACTGCGCACGAGTTCGGAACGCAGGAGCTAGATTTGTCGGCCAAAGTGGAGGAATCGCCTGCGGGTGCTGCGTCGATGCAACGTACGGCTGCAGCGGCTGCGCCACCACAAGCATTGGACATGAGCCAGCTAATGGTTGCACTTAAAGGCATGTTCGAGACTTCCAACCGTGAAATGGCAGCCAAAATGGAAAATGAAAATCGCGAAATGTCGGCGCAGATGGCAGCGAAAATGGAAACTGCGAATCAAGAGATGGCAGCGAAGCTGGAAACTACGAATCTCGAAATTTCGGCAAAAGTCGAGACTGCAAATCGAGAAATGGCGGGAAATTCTGCGCGCATAGAGCAGAAGGTGGAGGAAATTTCCGATAGGCTGAACGTGAAAGTTGAGCATCTCGAGACGCGAATGGTCAATTGGGACAAACGAGTTGACGAAATGGGTGAATCCCTGAACAGACGAGTTGACAACCTGGATGAGTCCTTGAACAAACGAGTTGACAGTCTGGAAGATTGGATGCACAGAAAAATGGACGAGCGGCTTAGGGAGGTACAGCCGCGAGAATGGTTGCCGCCGGTTCCGGAAAGTGTTGCCAGCCGAGCAGAAGTGCCTACTTATGATGGGACTACGCCGTTCGATACATTCAGGCTGCAATTCGACCTGGCTGCTCTGGAAAATCAGTGGACCGATGTAAGGAAAGGTCGGAGATTGGCGCTGGCTCTTAAAGGTGCTGCGGCTGAGGTAATAAAATCAGTTCCAGAATGTTTACGAAGTGAGTACGAGACCGTCATAAGGGCGCTGGCAGCCAAATACAGCGACGAGCACAACAGAACGCTGTACTACTGTGAGCTGAAGAATCGCAGGCAAAGGGCCAACGAGGCGCTGCAGGCATATGCAGCAGACATTGAGCGGCTCGTACAGCTGTGCTACCCGTCCTTCGGCGCTGATGATCTCGAGAGGATGAAGATTGAGGCGTTTATTGAAGGTCTTCATGATTCGGAGACACGTCGCAGTGCGTTGATGATGGGTAAGCCGACATTTAGGGAGACGGTGACCAGCGCGATGACATACGAGGCGACATGGATTGGGAGCACTCGGTATGCACCTGCAAGGATACGCCAGATCCAGCCGGACAACGACATTGCGGTCCAGGCAACAAGCTCTGAGCCACCGGGCAGGCCACGGGTGGTCTCCTCTAAAGTTGTTTGCTGGGTATGTGGCAAGCAGGGCCACATATCACGAGACTGCCGCCAACGAAAGAGGCGTTCCCGTTCTCGATCGCAATCGCCTGAAGCGAGGAATACTGACAATCGAGGCTCAGCCAACAAGCGCAGGGCTGAGGACGGCGAGTCGTTAAACTAAAACGGGTCAGCCCAAAGGGGCGTGAGCTGATCTCCACAATCTGCCGCCCCACCGTCCTTGTCTCACAGCTGAAACGACAGCCCAGCAGCTTGACAATTGAAGGAAGGATAGATGGAAAGTTGTTCGTGTTGACACTGGATACTGGAGCGTCATATTCGATCATAAAAAGGAAGCTGCTGAAGAACTGGGAACCGCTGCATGGCATACAGCTGCGGACTGCGACTGGCGAGCGCGCGCCGGTAAGAGGGAAAGTTACAAAAACGATTACTATCGGCACCAGCAGCCTGGAACATGAGTTCATCGTCGCGGATATAATGGACGACGTGATTATCGGCGTGGATTTCATGATTAGGCACGGTTTTACGCTGGACCTGAAGGAAAATGTGCTGAGATATGCCAACGTTGAATTCCCGCTGCACACCGGCTATGAGCGAAGCGTGGCGGTAAGGAAGGTTGTATCGTGTCAACACAGGAGGATACCAGCGAACTCCGAGGCGATTGTGTGGGTAAAGGTGGACGAGGACGATGGGACGAGTCGGCTGTGGGTTGTAGAAGCACCGAATCAAGGACACGACAACATCATCATCGGACGTACATTAGTGGAACCTAAGAATGGCAGAATACCAGTCAGAATACTGAACCCCCTGAATGCACCCAGATATGTCGGGAAAGATGAGGTCATCGGCGAAGCTGTAGCAGTGGTCAATTGCGAGAGTAGCCCACCCGGAGGAAATAAGAAGAGCGGTTTTAACATGGACGTCATACCGCAGGAGAATCAGTGGAACAGCGAATTGACGGCCAATCAGAAACAGAAGGCGAGGTCACTCCTGCAGCACTATGGGTCAATATTTGCGTCAGAAGCAGGCGGAAGAACAGCCATAGTGAAGCACAACATCGACACCGGAAGTGCAAAACCGATTCGCCAACCACCAAGACGAGTTCCTCTGGCCAAGAGGGAAGAGGTCACAAATTTGATCGAAAACATGCGGAAAGAAAATGTCATAGAGCCTTCTTCGGGCCCCTGGTGCTCGCCGGTCGTGCTAGTCAAGAAAAAGGATGGCAGTACCCGGTTTTGTGTGGACTATCGGAAGCTCAATGATGTGACCAAGAAGGACAGTTATCCACTACCGCGGATCGATGACACCCTGGACACGCTGTCAGGCACACAGTGGTTCTCCACCCTCGACTTACGCAGCGGCTATTGGCAGGTAGAGCTTGCAGACAAAGACAAGGAGAAAACGGCTTTCAGTGTTGGCGATGGTTTGTGGCAGTTCACCGTCATGCCGTTTGGACTCTGCAACGCCCCAGCAACATTCGAGCGGCTAATGGAACGGGTGCTAAAAGGGCTGCATTGGCGGACGTGTCTGGTGTACCTCGACGACATAATCGTGATGGGTAAAAGCTTCGACGACCACCTGGGAAAGCT
This sequence comes from Melieria picta, assembly GCA_964056695.1. Classification (NCBI taxonomy): domain Eukaryota; kingdom Metazoa; phylum Arthropoda; class Insecta; order Diptera; family Ulidiidae; genus Melieria; species Melieria picta. The sequence goes on from OZ057400.1 coordinate 68,096,021, forward strand.
AAAGGAGGTATTCGAGCGGATACAAAAAGCCGGGCTTAAACTCAACCCAAAGAAGTGCTCGCTGTTCCAAAAAGATGTCAAGTATCTGGGTCATACGGTTTCCGCCCGCGGAGTACATACGGATGAAGGCAAAATCACGGCGGTGAAGGAGTGGCCCCGGCCACGCAATCTACACGAACTCCGCAGTTTCCTGGGCCTGTGCACATACTACCGCCGATTTGTTCCGGGATTCGCGAACATAGCCAGCAGCTTGCACAAACTGACGAAAAAGAGCCAAGCTTTCGAGTGGAACGAAGAGCAGGAGCAGGCTTTTGCACGTCTGAAGGAAAAACTGTGCACTGCTCCAATTCTGGCCTTCCCCGTGCCTGGAGAGATGTTTGTGCTGGATACGGATGCGAGCGGGCATAGTATTGGCGGTGTGCTATCACAGATAATAGACGGCCAAGAACAAGTGATAGCATACTACAGTAGGATTCTGTCGAAACCGGAACGCAACTACTGTGTGACACGGAGAGAACTGCTGGCGGTATTGGACTGCGTAAAACACTTCCACAAATATCTGTATGGACAAAGGTTTCGCCTGCGCACAGATCATGCGGCATTGAGATGGCTCCTGAACTTTAAGGATCCTGAAGGCCAATTGGCGCGGTGGATCGAGCGACTGCAGAGCTACGACTACACGATAGAGCATCGGAAGGGCAGTAGCCATGGCAATGCCGATGCCTTGTCACGCCGTCCGTGCAAAGTCGAATGCAGGGCGTGCTCGCGAGCCGAAAACAAAGAACAGATAGTGGACGTCCGGTTGGTGAGCGTTATGCCAGAGGAGAGGCTACAAAAGGACCAGCGTGAGGATGCGGATCTTGCAAAAATCGTCGAAGGCAAGGAGCAAGACGCACGTCCAGACTGGCAGGAGATGGCCGGTGAAAGCCCGATCGCCAAGGCTTACTGGGCACAGTGGAAAAGTCTGCGGCTGAAGGAAGGATGCCTGTACCGCGAATGGGAGAGCGCGGATGGACGGACCAGCAACTCCCTAATGGTAGTGCCGAAATGCAGAATCAACGAGGTCATCCAGGCATATCATAACGACTCCAGTGGAGGGCACCTAGGCATCACCAACACCGTCGCCAAAATAAAAAGACGATTCTACTGGGTAGGATGTCAGGAGTCTGTAGCCGAGTGGATTAAGAGCTGCGACCGATGTTCAGCAGCGAAAGGGCCAACAAGAAGATCTCGAGGCCGCATGCAGCAGTACAACGTGGGAGCGCCCTTCGAGCGGATTGCTATGGACGTCGCCGGCCCATTCCCAACTAGTACTCAAGGCAACAAATATGTGCTGGTGGTAATGGATTACTTCAGCAAATGGCCCGAAGTGTACCCAATTCCTAACCAGGAGGCCACTACGATCTCGGAAAAGCTGGTAAACAACTGGGTAGCCAGGTTCGGAGTTCCGTTGGAGTTGCACTCGGATCAAGGCCGGAATTTCGAGTCTGCGGTATTCAAGGAAGTATGTGAGCTGCTGGGGATAAAGAAAACGCGTACCACCCCTTTGCACCCACAGTCCGACGGCATGGTGGAACGCTTTAACCGGACACTAGAGGAATACCTGCGGAAAGTGGTAGGCAGGAATCAAAAGGATTGGGACACGCATATCCCCTTGTTCCTAATGGCGTATAGGTCAGCCCCGCACGACACGACATCACTCACTCCAGCCCGAGCAGTATTCGGCACAGAATTGCGGTTACCCGCTGACTTGAAGTTCGGGGTAGTCAGCACGACGGGAGGCGCTAAGACGGACTACGTGGCCAATAAGCGGGCGGAACTGGAGGAGATTCACCAGTTTATAAGGAGCCGCACCAAACTGGTCAGCGATAAGGCGAAAGCCAGATATGATCTACGGGCCAACTCAGCAGGGTTCTAAGAAGGCGATCTGGTAATGCTCTACAACCCGCAGCGGAGGAAAGGTTTGTCTCCGAAACTTTAAGCGTCATGGGAAGGACCTTACGAAGTCGTGACTAGGATAAACGACGTGGTATACAGGATTCAACGTTGCAGCAATAAAGGCGCTAAGCTGAAGGTAGTCCATTTGCAGCGCCTCGCGCCTTATCACAGCGGAACCTCGGCACTTGTTCGGGACGAACAAGTCTAAGTGGTGGGCAGTGTAACGATAAGACAGTTTGTCGCTGTGCAAAGCAACCCTGTCGCTACGCGCCGTGCTATAATTCGACCTGGCAATGATGGCAACTTCTAGTCCAACCTGGCAATGATGGCAACTTTTAGTCCAATCTGGCAATGATGGTCGCGATCATCATGGAAACCTTTAGTCCACTCCGGAATGTGCGAGAACGATCTGCGCGATGGCCGGGTAGGTATAAAAGACAGCCGGGTGCGGCGCAGCGAGTCAGTCGGATTTTGACTAGTGAAGGTGCCACACGGAGTAATTGAGCAAATACTTAAGTGTAAAGACAAACAAGTGTAAATTAGTAAATAAAGTGGTTGTTGGTTTATTTTATTGACTGCGTTGGGAAACTAAGTGTGTTTTATTTTCAAATTACGCAATCCAGAGATACGTACTAGCCCACTGGAACTAGCATTCGTAACAATATTCTTGCTGATATGATTTTATGTAAAACTAGCTGACCCGGCGAACTTCGTCTCACATGACATTATTTGTGGTTTTTATAATGAAATACGCGAGATGGCGAATCTATGGCGATGCAAATTGACGAAAAAAACCAACTAAAGGAATAGGAGGAGCTACTGATTAACGCAATCGAGGCCCACAAATAAGCAATGTTGCTGCTAAGTTTCAGTAAAGAAACGGACTGCGCTTGAACAAAAATTAAATGATATAGGCGGTGACGCCCCTTATGCAATATCCGCACAATGCCCTCTGTCGAAAGAGAAAATGGTACGTTCGTACTAAGTTTCATTGCTGTGCGACTTATAGTTCAGCAAAATATTTGGGTCACAAAAATGGCCACGCCCCGGATTTATAGTTCAGCGCCCCATTTCCAACGCCCATCAAATCTTACCAATAGAATGACATAGCTATGGGATAACACTATACTAAATTTCAATGCTGTGCACCTTACAATTTTGAAGATATTCTATATTAAAGATTTGGCTTACATGGGCGGTGTCACGCCCCTCGTCCAATACCCGCACCATTCCCTTTGTCGAAAGATATGAATAAATGGTAGGTTCGTACTTAATTTCATTGCTGTGCGACTTATAGTTCAGCGCAATATTTGGGTCCAAAAAATGTGCCACGCCCCTTGTCCAACGCCCATCAAATCTTACCAGTAGAATGATACATCTATGGGACGACACCATACTAAATTTTAGTGCTGTGAACTTTACAATTTCGGAAATATTCCATTATTAAGATTTGGCTTGTATGGGTGGTGCCACACCCCCTCGTCCAATACCCGCCCCATTCCCTCTGTCGTAGGACATGACTAAATAGTAAGTTCGTAGTGAATTTAATTGATGTGTGACTTATGGTTCCAAAGTTATTATCTGAAAATGTGCAAAATTCACGGTCAAATATGGCATGAATTTTCCGACTTTTCCAATAGATTTTCCGGAATTTTCTTTTCGCACGAACCTTAACTGACTTAATACGAATCGAACAAAACAAACCCCATGAAAATCGGCCGTTCCGTTTGAGCGTGATGCGATCACACACATACTGCCACTCTCTTTTAGATATATAGATATATTGTAACGATAAGACAGTCTGTAGCTGTGCAAAGCAACCCTGTCGCTACGCGCCGTGCCATAATTCAATCTGGCAATGATGACCGCGATAATGGAAATTTTTAATCCAACCTGGCAATGATGGCCGCGATAATGGAAACTTTTAGTCCAACCTGGCAATGATGGTCGCGATCATCATGGAAACCTTTAGTCCACTCTGGAATGTGCGAGAACGATCTGCGCGATGGCCGGACAGGTATAAAAGGCAGCCGGGTGCGGCGCAGCGAGTCAGTCTGATTTTGACTAGTGAAGGTGTCACACGGAGTTTAAGCAAATAATTAAGTGTAAACCGTAAAGTGTGAAATTTGTGAAATAAAGTGACTGTTGGTTTTTATTAACTGCGTTTGAGAAATTAAGCGTGTTTTTATTTTAAATTGCACAATCCAGAGATCCGTACTACCCCACTAGAACTAGTATTCGTAACATTTGGTGTCAGAAGTGGGATTGTGTTACTGAAAGTAAAAAAAAATTAATTATAAAACGCAGACATGGTTAGACTGGAGCAACTGAAGGTGGACCAGCTGAAGAAGGAGCTGGCCGCTTGGAATTTGCCGACTACTGGCGGAAAGGTGGAGTTGCAGCTGCGCTTGCGAGAGGCGTGTGAATCACGAGGTATTGATTGGACTGCGCACGAGTTGGGAACGCAGGAGCTAGAGGCGTCGGGCAAAGTGGAAGAATCGCCTGCGGGTGCTGCGTCGATGCAAAGTACTGCGCCACCACAAGCCAGCTAATGGTCGCAATGGAAGGCATGTTTGAGGCTTCCAACCGGAAAATGGAAACTGCGAATCGGGAAATGGCAGAGCGAATGGAGCTTCAGGAAAATTCTGCGCGCTGGGAGCAGAAAGTGGAAGAAATCACCAACCAGCTGAATGTGAAGGTGGAGCACCTAGGAATTCGAGTGGAACATTTGGATAAACGAGTCGACGACCTGGATGATTCCCTGAACAAACGTGTTGACGATCTTGACGATTCCCTGAACAAACGAGTTGATAGTCTGGAAGACTCGATGAGCAGAAAAATGGACGAGCGGCTTAGGGAGGTACAGCCGCGAGAATGGTTGCCGCCGGTTCCGGAAAGTGTTGCCACCCGAGCAGAAGTGCCTACTAAAGCTACGTGTACACTGTAGAGAAAAATACCGAGAGCTAGAGAAAAATCTCGCCTAGAGAAGTCTAGACACTCAGTAGAGCTCTCCACGAGAGCTCGTCACAGTCTCTAGCCGAGATTTTTTAGTCGAGAGTTTTTCGTAGTGTAGACACTTTTTTCATTGGCTTTACGAGAGCTCTAGCTCTATTGAACAAGTTCAATAGAGTTTAGAACTCTCGCAGGCAGGTTTTTTGTTTATATGAATGCATAGTACATAATTTCACGATTTATGAATGTTTTTGAAAATGTGATTTCAACTGAAAAGAGCATCGAAATATCCACCAAACAAACAATAATAAATAACGCAATGGCATCAGCGCCGAAGAAGCAACGAAGCGAAAGTAGATAATGGCGGGATTTTGACAAAGGATAAAACATTTCAACTGATATCGATGTACGAGTCAAGTACCGATTTATGGGATAGCTCCAGTGGACTCTACGCAAACCGGTAAATGTCGTTCGGGCCCATTACATTGTTTTCCCTTATTAACCTGTTTGACCCTTTGAAAATTTTATTTCATAAACTTTAACGTTAATTTTAACGTTTACATATATGTAAATAATTGTTAAATTACATGAATAAAAAAGACTTTAGATATCGTTGGAAATTGCCGAAAAATTGAACATTGGCGTAAAAGAAGTGGCCGAAAAGTGGCACAATCTCCGGTGCCAATATAACGGCGAAATAAGAAAAATCAAACAAAAGAAAAATGGATCTGGTTCTGGCGAGTTGTATGTTTCCCGTTGGGAGGTTTTCACTGCTTTCAATTTTTTATCAAAAGCTGGGCAGTCCTGTAACACGATTTCAAATTTAGTTATACACATGTATACAGTATAAGTAATTTATTTTATTACTTAAATGCATATATGTAATAGAAACAAGGCATATAAACAAAGAGTCTAAATACGCGTGTATTGCCATGGAATTTCCCCTCCTAAGCTGAAAAAATATTCTTTAAAGATATTTTGAACGTATTTTGCTTTTGCGGACGTATTCCCATAGTTCCCTCTGTGAATTGGCGGTATTGACTTCGTTTCGCGAACTACAAACAAACGCATTAAATTTAGAAATCTTTCAAAAATATGTACTATGTATGTATTCACCTGTAGCAAGAAATCGCAAGGTCACAAAAATGTGTGTCTTCTTTTGCGATTACCGGGGCCACTATTTGTAGCAATGCTTTAAAATTTGTGTATGACATTTGCAAAAAATTGGTATACGCCGCTGCATCACCATTTTATAATTCACCAAGTAATAACACTGTGCAAGTCCAAAATTTAGACATGGGGGGGACCTACTGGGTGAGTTTCCTATAGGTATACTGAGTTGAGATCCACCAGCCTCAAACTAGAGCCAAACTAGAGCCAATCTTACCAAACGGCTGGTGGATCTCAACTCAGTATACCTATAGGAAACTCACCCAGTAGGTCCCCCCCATGTCTAAATTTTGGACTTGCACAGTGTTATTACTTGGTGAATTATAAAATGGTGATGCAGCGGCGTATACCAATTTTTTGTCAATTATATGAGTGTTAATTATAATTAAATGACACTCATACGCCACGTTGCGCTGCGCTCAAAAATGCACATATCGCACTCAATTATATGAGTGTTAATTATAATTAAATGACACTCATACGCCACGTTGCGCTGCGCTCAAAAATGCACATATCGCAATTACACAGTTTAAATGTATTTTTTTTGGATTGGTGTCTTAAGCAAATGTGTTGGTCGTTAAAATATCTACAAACTTGCCGAAGACAGTAAAGCGATATTCGGAACGATTTAGGACCTACTTAAGCGACAAATTTGACGAAAATTACCAAACTTCAAAGTCGGATTTCTCATAAACTAGAGCCAATCTTACCAAACGGCTGGTGGATCTCAACTCAGTATACCTATAGAAAACTCACCCAGTAGGTCCCCCCATGTCTAAATTTTTGAGGGCAAATTTCACGCACAGTGTAATTAATAATAATTGACTGGTACGACAGCCGAATTGTGCGAATTTGTACAGAGTTGGAAGGGACCTACAGTTTTATGCCGATTCCGAACGGCGAGTTGGGAGCTTTTTCATAGCCAATTTTACTCTCAGAGGTTTGCCATTTCCTGCTAAGAGGACAGCCGCCGAAAGAAAAATGGTTGTTTTTCTTTTTTTCGGTTTTAGCAGCAACGGAGTCTTGAACCTGGGTTCGAGCGACGCATTTGACTCGCGGCCCTACGCACTATCCAGCTGAGCTACGGCGGCTAGTCACCAAGTAGCTTCCGATAAACACCCGCACTTTGCCGTTTCGCATCCAACATTCCTGATGCTTTTTTTAATTCTTCTTCAAATAAACTATAACCGCAGCTGCTGCTTGCTTCTGGCGCGCACTCACTTTTCCGAATTTCGTTCGCAAGAATTAAAAAATTTTTCATACAATTTTGCTCTAGAGCTCTAGCCGAGAGAAAAAATTGTCTTAGTGTATACGTCGAATAGAGTTCATCGTCGTATAGAGTTCATCAAACTCTACGTAGAGTCAAATCTCTAGTAGAGATCCTCTATAGTGTAAACACATTTGATAGACGAGAGTTCGAGAGCAGATAGAGCTCTGCCGAATTTTCTCAACAGTGTACACGCAGCTTTATGATGGGACTACGCCGTTCGATACATTCAAGCTGCAATTCGACCTGGCAGCTCTGGAAAATCAGTGGACTGATGTAAGGAAAGGTCGGAGATTGGCGCTGGCTCTTAAAGGTGCTGCGGCTGAGGTAATAAAATCAGTTCCAGAATGTTTACGAAGCGAGTACGAGACCGTCATAAGGGCGCTGGCAGCCAAATACAGCGACGAGCACAACAGAACGCTGTACTACTGTGAGCTGAAGAATCGCAGGCAAAGGGCCAACGAGGCGCTGCAGACATATGCAGCAGACATTGAGCGGCTCGTGCAGCTGTCCTACCTGTCCTTCGGCGCTGATGATCTCGAGAGGATGAAGGTTGAGGCGTTTATTGAAGGTCTTCATGATCCGGAGACACGTCGCAGTGCGTTGATGATGGGCAAGCCGACATTTAGGGAGACGGTGACCAGCGCGATGACATATGAGGCGACATGGATTGGGAGCACTCGGTATGCACCTGCAAGGATACGCCAGATCCAGCCGGACAACGACATTGCGATCCAGGCCATAAGCTCTGAGCCACCGGGCAGGCCACGGGTGGTCTCCTCTAAAGTTGTTTGCTGGGTATGCGGCAAGCAGGGCCACATATCACGAGACTGCCGCCAACGAAAGAGGCGTTCCCGTTCTCGATCGCAATCGCCTGAAGCGAGGAATACTGACAATCGAGGCTCAGCCAACAAGCGCAGGGCTGAGGACGGCGAGTCGTTAAACTAAAACGTCAGCCCAAATGGGCGTGAGCTGATCCCCACAATCTGCCGCCCCACCGTCCTTGTCTCACAGCTGAAACGACAGCCCAGCAGCTTGACAATTGAAGGAATGATAGATGGAAAGTTGTTCGTGTTGACACTGGATACTGGAGCGTCATATTCGATCATAAAAAGGAAGCTGCTGAAGAACTGGGAACCGCTGCATGGCATACAGCTGCGGACTGCGACTGGCGAGCGCGCGCCGGTAAGAGGGAAAGTTACAAAAACGATTACTATCGGCACCAGCAGCCTGGAACATGAGTTCATCGTCGCGGATATAATGGACGACGTGATTATCGGCGTGGATTTCATGATTGGGCACGGTTTTACGCTGGACCTGAAAGAACATGTGCTGAGATATGCCAACGTTGAATTCCCGCTGCACACCGGCTATGAGCGAAGCGTGGCGGTAAGGAAGGTTGTATCGTGTCAACACCGGAGGATACCAGCGAATTCTGAGGCGATTGTGTGGGCAAAGGTGGACGAGGACGATGGGACGAGTCGGCTGTGGGTTGTAGAAGCACCAAAACAAGGACACGACAACATCATCATCGGACGTACATTAGTGGAACCTAAGAATGGCAGAATACCAGTCAGAATACTGAACCCCCTGAATGCAACCAGATATGTCGGGAAAGATGAGGTAATTGGCGAGTGTAAGGAAGCTGTAGCAGTGGTCAATTGCGAGAGTAGCCCGCCTGGAGGTAATAAGAAGAGCGGTTTTAACATGGACGTCATACCGCAGGAGAACCAGTGGAGCAGCGAGTTGACGGCCAAGCAGAAACAGAAGGCGAGGTCACTCCTGCAGCACTATGGGTCAATATTTGCGGCAGAAGCAGGCGGAAGAACAGCCATAGTGAAGCACAACATCGACACCGGAAGTGCAAAACCGATTCGCCAACCGCCAAGACGAGTTCCTCTGGCCAAGAGGGAAGAACATGCGAAAACATGCGGAAAGAAAATGTCATAGAGCCTTCTTCGGGCCCCTGGAGCTCGCCGGTCGTGCTAGTCAAGAAAAAGGATGGCAGTACCCGATTTTGTGTGGACTATCGGAAGCTCAATGATGTGACCAAGAAGGACAGTTATCCACTACCGCGGATCGATGACACCCTGGACACGCTGTCAGGCACACAGTGGTTCTCCACGCTCGACTTACGCAGCGGCTATTGGCAGGTAGAGCTTGCAGACAAGGACAAGGAGAAAACGGCTTTCAGTGTTGGCGATGGTTTGTGGCAGTTCACCGTCATGCCGTTTGGACTCTGCAACGCACCAGCAACATTCGAGCGGCTAATGGAACGCGTGCTAAAGGGGCTGCATTGGCGGACGTGCCTGGTGTACCTCGACGACATAATCGTGATGGGTAAGAACTTCGACGACCACCTGGGAAACCTGAAGGAGGTATTCGAGCGGATACAAAAAGCTGGGCTTAAACTCAACCCGAAGAAGTGCTCGCTGTTCCAAAAAGAGGTCAAGTATCTGGGTCATACGGTTTCCGCCCGCGGAGTACATACGGATGAAGGCAAAATCACGGCGGTGAAGGAGTGGCCCCGGCCACGCAATCTACACGAACTCCGCAGTTTCCTGGGCCTGTGCACATACTACCGCCGATTTGTTCCGGGATTCGCGAACATAGCCAGCAGCTTGCACAAACTGACGAAAAAGAGCCAAGCTTTCGAGTGGAACGAAGAGCAGGAGCAGGCGTTTGCGCGTCTGAAGGAAAAACTGTGCAGTGCTCCAATTCTGGCCTTCCCCGTGCCTGGAGAGATGTTTGTGCTGGATACAGATGCAAGCGGGAATAGTATTGGCGGTGTGCTATCACAGATAATAGACGGCCAGGAACAAGTGATAGCGTACTACAGTAGGGTTCTATCGAAACCGGAACGCAACTACTTTGTGACACGGAGGAAACTGCTGGCGGTATTGGACTACGTAAAACACTTCCACAAATATCTGTATGGACAAAGGTTTCGCCTGCGCACAGATCATGCGGCATTGAGATGGCTCCTGAACTTTAAGGATCCTGAAGGGCAATTGGCGCGGTGGATCGAGCGACTGCAGAGCTACGACTACACGATAGAGCATCGCAAGGGCAGTAGCCATGGAAATGCCGATGCCTTGTCACGCCGTCCGTGGAAAACTGAATGCAGGCAGTGCTCGCGAGCCGAAAGCAAAGAGCAGATAGTAGACGTCCGATTGGTAAGCGTTATGCCAGAGGAAGAGTGGTCTGCGGAGAGGATACAAAAGGACCAGCGCGAGGATACGGATCTTAAAAAAATCATTGAAGGCAAGGAGCAAGGCGCACATCCAGACTGGCAGGAGATGGCCGGTGAAAGCCCGATCGCGAAGGCTTACTGGGCACAGTGGCAAAGTCTGCGGCTGTCTGATGGCTGCCTATACCGCGAGTGGGAGAGTGAGGATGGCCGGACCAGCAATTCCCTAATTGTAATCCCGAAATGCAGGATCGACGAGGTGATCGAGGCATACCATAACGACTCCAGCGGAGGGCACCTAGGCATCACAAAAACTGTCGCCAAAATAAAAAGACGATTCTACTGGGTAGGGTGCCAGAAGGGCCGACAAGAAGATCTCGGGGCCGCATGCAGCAGTACAACGTGGGAGCGCCCTTCGAGCGAATTGCCATGGACGTCGCCGGGCCATTCCCACTTAGCACAAATATGTGCTGGTGGTAATGGACTATTTTAGCAAATGGCCCGAAGTGTATCCTATTCCTAACCAGGAGGCCACCACGGTCGCGGAAATGCTGGTAAGCAACTGGGTGGCCAGATTTGGAGTTCCGCTGGAGTTGCACTCGGATCAAAGCCGGAATTTCGAGTCTGCGGTATTCAAGGAAGTGTGTGAGCTACTAGGAATAAGGAAAACTCGCACCTGTCCTTTGCATCCCCAGTCCGACGGCATGGTGGAACGATTCAATCGGACGCTGGAAGAATATCTGCGGAAAGTAGTAGGCAGGAATCAAAAGGATTGGGACACGCATATCCCGCTGTTCTTTATGACGTATAGGTCAGCCTCGCATGATACGACATCACTGAGTCCAGCCCGAGCAGTGTTCGGCATGGAGCTGAGGTTGCCTTCTGACTTGAAGTTCGGAGTGGTCAGCACGACGGAAGGCGCTAGGACTGATTACGCAGTCAATACGCGGTCGGAGCTGGAAGAAATCCACCAGTTTATAAGGGACCGTATCCAACTGGTCAGCGATAAGATGAAAGCCAGATATAATCTACGGGCTAACACAGCGGGGTTCCAAGAAGGCGATCTGGTAATGCTTTACAACCCGCAGCGGAGGAAAGGTTTGTCTCCAAAACTTCAAACGTCATGGGAAGGACCGTACAAGGTCGTGACCAGGATTAATGACAACAGAAACGCCAGGTTGAAAGTAGTCCATTTGGAGCGCCTGGCATCTTATTCCGGCGGAGCCTCGGCACTTGTTCAGGACGAACAAGTCTAAGTGGTGGGCAGTGCTGAGGCACTCTGTGCTGTGCATGAATGCTTTTCCGAGCATACTTTTAGGCATGCACTTTGGAGTACGGCCGGTTGGCTATAATTCCGATATGGCAAGGATGGTTCGCGAAGGTGATGGGCTGTGCTAGAACAATAGAGGGTACAACTAGAATGTGCAAGAAACATCGGCACAAGAAAACAAGTATAAAAAGCAGCAGTGGCAGCGCAGAGGGTCGAGTCTTGGTTTAATAAGCAAAGTAGTAACAAGTGTAGATACAAGCAAAGTGTAAATCTGTATGTAAAGTTGCGCGCGGAGCGGAGTAAGGTGATCGATTGGGGGAGTGAGTGGGTTGCGCATTGCCTTTGGGGAGATGAAGCAAAGAGTGGTGCTTTTTCTGGCAATATACGCATTTGAAATTGCTTGTACAGTCCTGAATTAGGTGCGATGTAGCAAGACAATTTACACAGAGCTTGTGCTTCTTCACATATGCTAATCGACTCTGAGGGGTGAGCCTTTTAAAGCTTTGGCAAGTCCGTACGGAATGATTTGCGTTGTATAGTTTGCACGCTAAGTCCTTTTTCACTTCAGTGTGAAAATTTATGGATCTGTGGGGCCGATTTTTAAGGACATTGGAAGATGAGGGTTGTGGTTTAGGTAGGCCAAAAGAAATTCAGCCGTTCCACTATCTCGTATCTGCAGGTCAGGAACTCATTCATCTGTGACCAGGGTGGCAGATTCTTCCGGGATGTCAAAGATTGTTCCCATATATAGACCAACAGCGGATCCCAATTGTCAGTGTCTACGGCTTGAGACTTGAGAACGGACAGACAATTGTTTATAGAGTTCTGGATCCGCTGAAGTGCCTCACTATTTTCGGTGTGGGCAGGAGCGATATTCAATATGGATCGAATTTGGTTGTCAACGAGGATGCGCTTGTTTTTATAGCGGAATCTTAGCGCTTCCCACGCGAGTCCGAAATTCTCATCGGTTAATGCGTATTGTTTAAAAATAGCACCGGCTTGGCCTTGCGTTTTGTATCGGAGGTGATACAATTTTCGGGCTGGAGTGAGCTGGGGGTGGTTAATGTAAACCGCAGTAAACATGTCCCGAAAGGACGGCCACTGCTCATAGCCCCCGAAGAATGTTTCGGTGTCGCAAGGAGGAACTTGGAGGCAAATGTAGGAAGTATTTGCTGGTTCTAGGGGTTGAACCGGTTCCATATGCGTAGCAGGCTGGGGGGACTGAGGTTGGAGCATCTTAATGATGTCCAACATCTTAGCCATGCACAACTCGTATTGGTCTGTGCAGGCTTCAATCTTTTGCCTAGCCGACTCTTTGAAACCGTCGGGCTGGCTGTTGTCTTCAGCAATGAAGACTGCCTGATGTGCGCGCATTAGCCTCTCCCATTGGGCTTGCAGATTTTTCTGCTTAATTTGGACCAGTGATTTGGTCAAATCCTCAATGGGAGCCTATGAAAATTGTGTGCATAATTGCACGAGTCTCTCGGACTTAAAACCAATGTGGCAACACTGGCATCGGTTGCTTTGGAACTAGGGGGCGTGGAACGAGTTTTGAGTGCCTCGCGAGTGACAGGAACTGTCAAATTTGCCTCGGTTGACTTTGAATACCTTGGAGAAGGAGACTCCATTTTGTTTATTTAACGCTTGGGGGATCGCTCAACAGGCATTGAAATGGCTTAAAAAAGCTCGGAAGGGGTTTGAAATTCGTTTGAATATTAATATTAGGCTTATGAGGAATAAGCCGGAACTATTACCGCTTCCGCGCGAACGATAATTTAGAAATGGGAATATGTAAACGAAAGTGTAAAAAATTTTCAAAACGAATTTGTATTTCTGTTGAGGATAAAAGTTTACAACTGTGTGTGTAAACGCGTCGAGAAATTGGTATATATATAAACAAAAAATGTGTAAACCAGAATTGGGAAAATTATTATTAAACACCAAAATTTTTATATAGTCAAAAGTGTATATAAATGTGTCTATTTGTGGGCAAACGTGAATATACATATGTTTGTATAAAGAGTTAATATATGTATATTAGTGTATTAGTGTTTGTGGGTAATAATAATTTATTCTTATTTAGTGAACGATTAAAAAATTTTGAGTAGTGGGGTGTTTTTGTCCCACTGTATTCGCTTGGGGGTGACAAAAGCTGTGCAGTGAATGTGTATGAAAGAATGTGTATGTGTCAGAAAGTTGTTCAATGTGCTGCGAAAACAGGCTACTCGTCTCACTGTATTTGCGTTTGCTTACTTCTGCCAGCGAGAGTGGAAAAATTGCCTAGGCAGAAGTGCGAATGTGCAATTGCACTTGGAAGCAGCAGCGGGAGTGCTCGCTGCTCAGTGCTTGCGTATATCGCACAAAGCAAAACGCGAAAATGCGTTCAAGTGGGTGAGTGGGAATGCAGCGGGAGAAATGCTGCGTGCCTATTTACTGCACAAGGAGAATAGTGCGTTTTGGGTGCTAGCTGCAGCGGAGTTTTTGCTGCTTCGGCAGCGAAGGTCGCACAAAAGGGACTGCGAACACTTACAAAGCGCCGAATTATGTGCAGTAGCGGGATTGCTTACTGCACTGCGCTGTTTTGTAAATAAGGAAATATGCACACGATAAGCGGGGTACCAGAATGTAAATTTTTATTCTGGATTTTTGGGGAGTGGGTATATATTTGGGTTAAATATATTTGTTAGTGAGTGTTACTTATATTTAAAGAATATAAATGTCTCGCTTATCTGTTTTGGGCCCCGTGCCCGAGATTGGGGATCTCCTGCTGTGTGTCCGCTACTGTGCTGTGCTGCTGTTGTGTGTTTGTGCTGTTCTTCTCTGTTTCCTTTTTTTCTTTGCGTTGTGGGTGTGTGTTGTTGTTTGATGATGTGCGCATTTTGGTTCTTGTGCGCGTTTTGTTCTTGTCTTTGCACTTCACTACACTGTCCAATATTTCGTTGCACTTTTTGTTTGCTTGCGTTGTCACTGTTTGTGTATTCTTATTATTTGTTAAATTTTTATTTTGATTTTGCACAATTTTATTTTGTTTGTAGTTTGTTGAGATTTAAGTTTTTGCACTTGAAATTGCTTAAGTTGTTGTGAATTGTTTTGTGTTTAAAACTTTGGAAAATCGTATCACTGTTTGTAATTGTTAATTGCTCAATGTTTTTGAAATTGTTTTTTGTTCACTATTGTTTATAGTTTTATGTTTTGTGTTTCGCGGCGCGGGTCCGCAGTAGCTCGAAGGACCATGTTTCGTTCAGCGCGGAGAGGATAAATAATAAAGCGGTGGTTTCGGGTTGTAGTTAGTCTTTATTATACGGAGTACGAAGCACAAGTAACAAGTATCACAAGAAACGTTAAACGATACGAACGGCCGAAGCCGGGGAGCAGAAAATAGGGGGAACATGAATACAAAGGGAGAAGGAAAGATTGGGATTAATGATGGGATCGACGGATCACTAAATACAGCACAGTACATCTGAACAGTCCCCTTCAGGCTCAGTACAGCTATTTGCATGATCTAAAAGCATGTGTGATAAGTGCTTTAGATCGTCGGCTGGAATGTCCTTCAGGATGTCGGTGCAAGCCTTTTGGATGGCTTCTACGTCGTCAAAACGCCTTTGTTTAATCGGCGATTGCATTTTTTTTTAAGTGAAAGTCGCACGATTCCGCATCAGGTGAAAACGAGGAGTGGATGATGATTAAAATTCGACTTTTAGTCAAAAATCTACCAACTTTAAAGCAAAACTTAATATTTTTTTTACAAATTAGCATCGAATTTTTGTACCAGTGAGAAAAATACTATATACTTTTACTTCGAACCAAATTTCATGAAATTATAATTGCACTAAGTCACACATGACTAAGTTGACATGACTTTGAAAAGTGCAGTTTACTTAAAAAGCATGTTTTGATTTATTGATTTATTTCAGCATACAAGATTTTAAATGCTCTTTTAAATTTTTTTTTTATTGAAACGTTATAAATTTTAATTACATTTCATCACATTACACCTAGCTTAAGCTAACAAGTAATATAATTCTGTTTATTTTATATCGAATTTACAGAAAATTAACCACGAGATCTCGTGGCTTGGTTCTTTTTAGTTTTCTTGTATTGGTGGCTTCATCGTTGAGAACCGATGCTTCTGCGTTTGTATGGAGCTGTATTCTTTTGTCATGTTTAGTGGCAAAGAGAGTGATTGTGTCAGCTACCTTTTTCACCTTCAGGTCGCTGTGCAAGTCATCGTTCCGTACATACAATGGTGCCTACACCATACCTCTTAGCACCTTGTTTTGAAAACGTTGTATACTATCAATGTTGGACACAGTTGAATGCCGTCCACACTGGCTTTAACATTTGGTTATAAATCAGAAGCTTGTTTTGTATCGAGAGCCTGGAATTTCTGCCAATTAGCCATTGGAGTTTTTGTAACTTAAGGTTAAGTTCAGCTGCTTTAATTTTGACATGTTCCTTCCATTTGAGCTTTGAGTCTAAAGTCATACCCAAATATTTGGCAGTGTTACTATAGGGGACGACAGCTGCAGATATTTTCACTGGATTGTAGTCCAATTTCTTGTTTGCAAAGTCAACATGCACAGATTTGGTCTTGTTTAATTTGATGTTCCACTTTTCAGTCCAGGCAACGACTTCATCTATTGAAGCTTGCAATTTTAAGGTAGATTCTTCATTGTTTGGGCCAACGGCTAAGATGCATGTATCGTCAGCAAATGTGGCTACTTTACATGTTTTGGGGGTTGGTAAATCAGACGTGTAGAGTAGATACAGTATTGGTCCAAGTATACTGCCTTGAGGGACACCCGCTTCTATTTTTGTAATGCTTGAGTAGGCTTGTTTTTGCTTAACTCTGAAATATCTAAATGCTAAAAAAAATACATTATAACCGAGTTATAATAATAATAAATAACATTAAATATAAATTAAATTAAAAATAATATTAAATATTTAGAAAATGATAAGAAATACAGAGGAAAACAGAGAGGAAGAGAGATAAGTAGATGTAGGGAGATAGCTAATTAGGAGAAATGCTGGAAAAGAAGATGCTTAAAGATGTGGCTATTATATACACTTTTAATATGAATTGGCAATGAATTCCACATTCTAATTGCGGTTACGTAAAAGTGTCTGCCGGAATTGACAGATTTAAATGTCGGCGCAACAAGGTTCATGCTCCTCCTAGACTTGCAGAACCGCAGCGTTTCAAAGAAATACATTGGGGTTTTCGTATGAATTAGCCTGTGTAAAAATAAGCAGTTATTGGCAGCTAAGAAATTCAGTAAACTACAACCAAGTAGCTGATGACTATGTAATATTAAATTGCCCAAAAAATCTTTTTAAAACCCCCCATGACAAAGTTTTGGCTACGCCCCTGAATCGCTATCCTCTGGGGTTTTTATAGGTGAGGAAGCTAGCATTTATTACGCCAATTTACAAGAGTGGGAATAAAAACGATGTGTGTAACTACAGGCCTATCTCCAAACTATCGACTGTTTCGAAACTCTTTGAATGCGTTGTGAAGGACAAATTGTTCTTCGCCGTAAAAAGTCTTACTGCTCCGCATCAACATGGTTTGTTCCTGGACGATCCATCGTGTCCAACCTTGCCGTTTTCTCCGAGGATTAACCGTTTTTCGGAAGGGTTTTCAAGTGGATACAATCTATACTGACTTTTCAAGGCTTTCGATAGAGTGTCACATTCGATTTTTGTAAGAATTTTTAATCTATGCTGCTGACCTTACAATTTATTCCACAAGTCAAAACTTGTCTGATACTCAGTTGCTCTAGGCGGACATTGACAATGTCCAAGCCTGGTAGCGCAGTAATTGCCTATCTTTAAACATCAGCAAAGAGTCCAACTGCCCTGAAAACTTCTTATTGCATTTCCAATTTTCCTTTGAAGTTGGTTTCCGAAACCAAAGACTTGGGTGTAATTTTTGATTTTAATTTCTCGTTTGTCATTTGTAAGGCGCAATGGCTCCGAATTTTCCAACCATATACGCTCAAATTGCTACACACCTCGTTTGTTCGTTCAAAGCTTGAATATGCGTCATTCATTTGGAGGCCTTATTATATGTATCACATTAATCGTATTGAGCGTCTTCAGAAAGTTTTTGTTAGCTTCGCCCTGCACTCCCTTCGGTTCATGGATCCTATCCCCTCCTATATAGCGCGGCTTAACCCATTAAAGCCGGGTACCAGTTCCGCCCATACGATTTTGATAAAATTTCATACACGACCTGGAATTGACCCAAAATGACCAGAAACAGCTTTCAGCTTTCTATCTCTGCACGTTGCTGAGATATTCATTGGGTATTTTTAACCCATTAGGCAGCAATGGTAGCTTTTTTCCATACTTTTTAAAGTGATCAGCTAAACACGTGAACAAAAGATGTATTGTTTACAGGTGAGTTAGGAGGCAGATTTTTGTGAGGTTCTAGGACCACTACGTTTCGCCACATTTTCCACCTCCGGAAAATTCACAATTTTTGGAGTCTGGTAACTCTAGCTAGATGGCGGAATTTTAGGGTGACCTCCACTAGACTAAGGTAGTTTCATCTTTACCCCAACCATCCCTATCAATGATTTTGAGATATCTCTACCACGAACTTTTCTGTAATTTTTTTAAAAAGTCAGTTTTCATGGGTCAAATTTTACCCATGAGGCAGCAATGGGTTAAGCTCATCAATTTAAAGTCCGTTCAAAGCAGGAGAAATATCTCTCTTGTTGAATCTTGCAACGGCACCACAAGATAACCAACATCTGGTTGCACTTATCAAGTGGTGACCGCTGCAAGAATTCAAGTAACAGGCACGATAAGAGCGTGTGGCCAGCATGTGGTGTTGGTATGCTCTTATCGTACTGTATGTTTAGGCTGCCATGCACTTTGGGTCATGCTACCTACGTGCATGGGCAGGCAAAATGTATATATGTAATGTATGTAAGGTACTGTAAGAAATAATATTATAAATAAAGGCTCCGGGCGACCGGAGCATTAGTCTAGTTTTCAAAGTTGAAGTGAAGCGTTTTAATTTTCATCGATTCCTGAGCGACCAGCGATCAGCGGACTATACATTGGTGACCCCAGGACACGGACCTACTGGTAAGTGGAAAAGTGAAGTAAAATTTAAATTAATTAAAATTATTGTTGGGAAAAAGGAATGGCAAAAGAAATGATCAAAAAGCAGGAAGAGCTTGGCAATGCTATTCTTAGCATCTGCAACCAGCTGAACGCTGAGGGCCGCAATGAAGGGCTTCAAGGGCAGTTGAGTTCGTTGTTCGAGGAATTAACAGCGAATCACTGCATTTTAGCTCCCAAGCAAGCACTTAGGGAGTACAAGGTGTATTTCGAGAAGAAATACTATGAAAAGGTTCAGGCACTGTACAAAAGTACAATTAAAAGAGTAGGTGAGGTAGAGGCAAGAGTGGGGAAGGGCGCGGTGAGTTCTCCATTTGAAAAGATGGAGGCGCGAACTGACAACACAGGTAAATCGGTGTCGGCGAAGCGTCAAAGGGACCAAGCCGCATCGGTTCAGGCGAGGTTTCAGGGCACCTTAAAAGAATTAAAAAGGTGTCATGAACGCATCCAGATGGGATGGAAAGATCTGTCACGGTTGCACAAGTTCGAGGACCGTGCGACAGATCTTAAGTTCGAGTACAATGAGTTCTTTGGAGAGGACGAGTTGTGCGAAGAATATGAGGTCCTAATGGATAAAGGGTCTCATATTGTGGCAGAAGAGGAAGAGAAAAAGCTGTTAGAGCAAAATGCGTCTCCTCCCTTGCCATATAGCCTGCCTGAAATTCAGATTCCCATATTTAGAGGGGATTATAGTAAGTGGATATCCTTTAGGGATATTTTCTCTGAAATATTCCTTCATAAAAATGTGGGAGACACCCATAAAATGATTGCGTTAAAATCATATTTAAGGGGTGAGGCGTTAAGGTTGGTTGATCACTTAGGTATAAGTGGTGCGAACTTTAAAGTGGCGTGGAATATTCTTCAGAGGAGATATTCTGATAAGCGGCAAATAACATCTAATATGTTCAGGAATTTGCTTGACGCCAGGCAAATATGTTCTCGTACGCCTGCGGAACTAAAGGAGTTGCACGACACAGTGTCGGCTAATCTGAGAGCGTTAGAGGCAACTAAGCTCTCAGATACTGAAATTAAAGAAGCGCTTATGCACTTCATAATTGTGAGGAAGCTAGACTCACACACAAAAGTTAGGTACGAGGAATCCTTGCCAGATTCAACGGAAGTACCATCGATAGAAAATCTTTAGAATTTCTCGAAAAGCAATTCAAAGCACTTGAAGGAAGTGAGCGATTGAATGCTAGTAGATTCGAGTTGCCAAATAGGGAAGGAGAGTTTAAATATGAAACAAATAGGACCCAAAATAATGCAAGGACATGTTTATTAGGTTGTGACAGTGCGCATAATTTGTTTAATTGCGACGAGTTTAAAAATCTCGCAGTAGAAAAGCGAATTAAAGTAGCACTGGAAAATAGGATATGCACCAAATGCCTAAGGAAAGGGCATTTGTTCAAAAGCTGTGAGGTGGAACCTTGCCAAAAATGCAAGAAGTCACACCACACGCTGCTGCATAATGACAACTTCATTAGTAGTAAATCGAATGTTGCATTAGCGATAGGCAGTAATAAGAACCGCATATTACTCGCAACGGCCTTGGTGCAAATAAAAAACCACCAAGGCAAATACATAACAGCAAGAGCTGTGCTGGACAATTGTTCTCAGGGAAGTTTCATCACGGAACAATTTAGACAAAAGTTAGGATTTAAAGCAAACAAGGTAAAAACAACCGTAGAAGGGGTTTCAGGTACAAAATTAAAAGGAAAGGAGGAAGTAATGGTGGAAGTAAAATCATCTCACAATGATTCCAAAATCAAAGTTGAGTCAATGGTACTTCCAAAAATTACTCCAAATTTACCAGGGGATAAGATTGAGATATCCAATCTCCCAAAAGGAACTTCTTTAGCCGACGCGAAATTTCACACCCCAAATCAAGTAGACATACTACTAGGGGCGGAAGTGATGGGAACCATATTAAAGAACGAAAATAAAAGATATTTGAGCTCGAGTCTTTATATGGAGAACACGGCATTTGGTTGGGTAATAATTGGAGCTGCGCCAATTAAAGCTAAGGAAAAGGACTGTGGTATTACGAAACACAGGTCAGCAAACGATAATAAACAAACTGAGACTTTAATAAAGAAAGAGCAGCACAGGTACTTTTCTGAAGAAATTGAAAGGTTAAAGGAAGGAAAAACGGTAAATAGATCATCGAAACTAACTTATCTCCAATTATAGGTAAAGATGGGATCATTCGAATAGGTGTTCGATCGGAAAAGACGGCGATGTCGGATGACACGAAATTGCCAATTTTACTACCTTCCACGAGCTTATTAACTAAATCAATAATTTCAGGTATTCACGAAGAGAACCGGCAGGACGGAGCGAAAGAGTTGCTAGAACTCACGCGGCAAAAATATTGGCCGCTGCGGGGAAGACAAATAGCAGCGCAAATTGTACGCGCGTGCTATAATGGTCAAAAAAAGAAGCCAAATGTGACTCAGGCTTCCAAAGAACAGAAGAACTAGGGTTGCAATCCGCCGCGAAAAATGGGTTTTCTGCAATAAATTGCAGGGGGCAGGGTGACCAAGGCCAGTTTCGCTAAAAACGGGTTTCTTTCTTTTTTCCATTCTTCTTTTTCTTGATCTTCTTCTTCTTTTTTCTTTTTTTGACCATTATAGCACGCGCGTACAATTTGCGCTGCTATTTGTCTTCCCCGCAGCGGCCAATATTTTTGCCGCGTGAGTTCTAGCAACTCTTTCGCTCCGTCCTGCCGGTTCACTTCGTGAATACCTGAAATTATTGATTTAGTTAATAAGCTCGTGGAAGGTAGTAAAATTGGCAATTTCGTGTCATCCGACATCGACATAGTAGACGCAAGGATCAGGCGGCTTATATGCGTCTTATCCTTTTCCTACAACGACATTTTAAAAGAATAATTACTAAATTTTAATTAAAAAGGAAATTTAAAGTTAAGTAAAAAAGAAAAAATTTATACGGTTTATAAAGATATAAATTTATAGATAAATCGGCAAATTTAAAATTGAATTTAGGAGAAATGAAAAGAACGAATGTTAAATTAAAGAAAAATGTATAAGCAAAATGTTGCCGAAATTTGAAGTATAATGAAAACAGCCAGAATGTAAAAAAATGGCTAGTATAAGATGTAAGGTTAATTATAATTTCTCGTGGTGAAAGATAAGTTAGTGATAAGTTAAAAGAGCAGGGCAGCGTGGCTCAAGTTGAACATCGTGGGATCGTGTGAGGTATGCAGACATGAAGGAGTACCAACGCATCGACAAGACTAAGCAGAGTCATCTGGGAAACTGCAAAATGTGCAGTCCATCGCAAGTTTGACGGCCATCTGCAGCTGAAGAAGCTTCCTGCACTCGAAGTGTAATTCGTGCAGCAAGAAGGTTGCTGCGCATACTGATGTCGACTCGCATTGACTGGCTGTTGGTTATTGAAAGAATGCAGCCACAAGGTCAGTGAGCGCAAGCGTAACGCTATGACCAGCTTCACGAAATTGAAGGACGTCGTCTGGCCCAAAAGATGAAGAATGCACCGATTCCTAAAAAGGCTGAAAGCGCAAAAGGCGCAAAGCTAGGGGAATATGGTGGGGTGCCGAACAAACTCAGGAGGAAGAAGAAGTTTCTCTTCCGAATGATCCTGAGTACGGCAACCTTGACAACAATGAGGGCGATGAGATTCCCACCAAGGTGGACAATCGCCTGCGTGAGGGCAACTGGGCCGTCCTGTCAGCGCTAATTCGTTGTGTGACAGATACATCAGCACCAAGAAGATCGTTGAAATGAAGATCGTTGACGCTCATCAACGAAAAATTGAGGTAACTCCAAGATCGCGCAGAAGCGTGAGACAGCCTCCCCGGGTGAAAATGACTGTCGAGTCATCACTTTAGAGGGGTAAGGCATACTCCAACTTTATGCAGTAAGGCGACCGCAGCAGGAAAATTGTGATCTGAAGTTAGCAGACGTGGCTTGCGACGCGCACCATCAACATCAGCACTTAGCTGCCAGTGTTGAAGTAGCTACAGTAAAGATGCGAAATTGAAAAAGTGAAGAGGTCGCAGATTCCAGTTGACAACCAGCAGTAGTCATCACCGGCGCTTGGAAGGTCAGGAAGCTGAGGTCAACATCGCTGCCAGCTGCTGCCCTAGCTCTAATATGTTTAGGAGGTTAAGAAACCCTTATGTTTTATGTTGAAAGGCTACTCCTTTCAACGGGGGCAATATGTTGAATCTTGCAACGGTACCACAAGATAACCAACATCTGGTTGCACTTATCAAGTGGTGACCGCTGCAAGAATTCAAGTAACAGGCACGATAAGAGCGTGTGGCCAGCATGTGGTGTTGGTATGCTCTTATCGTACTGTATATTTAGGCTGCCATGCACTTTAGGTCATGCTACCTACGTGCATGGGCAGGCAAAATGTATATAATGTATAATGTATGTAAGGTACTGTAAGAAATATTATAAATAAAGGCTCCGGGCGACCGGAGCATTAGTCTAGTTTTCAAAGTTGAAGAAAAGCGTTTTAATTCCTGAGCGACCAGCGATCAGCGGACTATACATCTCTATCTATCCCTTTTCTTCGTGTTTGATATAATTAATGGTACTGTTAATTGCCCTGCTCTTTTGGGCAGGATATTCTTCAATTCGCCGCTAAGATTCCTTCGGAACCCTGTGCCGTTTTATGTTAGCTTCGTGAGGACGACTTACGCGCTGAATGCTCTCCTTTGCCGAGCTTGCATAGATATCAATGGACTGTTTGTGTCTTTGGACTTTGATTTTGCGCTTCCTAAATCAATTTTCTTAGGGGCAATTTTTCAGTGCTTGTTTAAGCCCAGTTCAAACGTAGTTTGCTTGAACTTCTTTTAACTTTAAACTAAGTTTAACTCTTTCGACCCCAAAGTTGCCTGAGAGCAAATTCACCTATTTGTCAGCTTATAGCAAAAGCTACGATTGATTTATGGGTTTAATTTAAGTAGGCACCCACAAATTAATATTTTTAGAAGTGAATTGAAAGCAAATTACAAACATTTTACTGTTATCCCCAAAATAATATCCAATAATTTGTAGCGATATCAGGGAAAGTTTGTGTTCTAATTGAAGTCTACGAATTGCGCGCGTTTGTTCAAAACTCTGTTTCTTTAATAATGGTTAAAGAAAATCAAAAAGTGATAATTTTGTATTTTTCCATAAATATTATATAATTTTTCCGTAATTAAAAAATATTGATACAAAATTTATTTAACCCGTTTTAAGCTAAAATTGTTCAAAAGTAAACTAGCTCTAGAGATCTAACAAAGAGGCGTGTCAACTTCAAATGTCGTGTGCACACTTCTCAGGCAAGTGTTTCATGATTTAAATACCAAAAAGTAATATCGAGACGCAGGGTAAAATTCGGGGTCGAAAGGGTTAAAGCAGTTTTTTAGTGCTAGCTTAAATTTTTGTCATTTGAGTGTGGTAATACTGGCAACATTTTTATCTAGATAATAATTTTTCTTTGTTTTGATTGTCATTCGTAAATAAATTCCTTGCGCTCAAATAATGTATTTCATAAAAAAAATTCAAAATGAGCAAACGGAGCGCAAATTTTTCGTCTCGAGTAATCGAATGTCTTCTTGCACTTGTGAAAAAAATATACAAGTGCTCGAGTGCAAGAAGACAGACCGCGTGAGTTCCGAGGAAAAACAAACCAAATGGAAAGAAATTGAGGACAATTCAATTCAATTCAAAAGTTGTTGTTAACTTCCGGTGCGCGAAAACGTTGTGCGCAAAGTATAAAAATCTAAAAAAAATAGTGCAAAAAAGAATTTCGCTCAGGACAGGCAAGACTAGTACAAAACAGGAAACAGAAAACGTTGTGCGCAAAGTATAAAAATCTAAAAAAAATAGTGCAAAAAAGAATTTCGCTCAGGAGAGGCAAGACCAGTACAAAACAGGAAACAGGAGGCGAATTTTGCTGTTGACAGTTTAAACTTAGTTTAACACTGCAGGGTTTGGCGTTTAAACTGAGTTTAAGTCAAGTTTGACTGAAAAATTATATTTTGCGTTTAACCCTCTAGTTCCCAAGAAGGCCTGTAGACATCCTAAGCTTAAAAAAATTCTGTAAATTACACCTTATGATTTTTTTAGCTGATTTTACACGTATGGAAAGGGGAATCTCCATTTTATAAAATAAATGTTGTCAGATAACGCTGGCACATGCACAACGGCAGTAATTGTAAGACAAAGTTGAAGTTTCGTGAGAAAGTAAGGAAATAGTAATAGTAAGGAAATAATTATTTTTGAAATTGTGTGAGAAACAAAAATTGTTTTAAATAAATTGTGACCCTCAATAAAACTAAAAAACTTATTGGTGAGTAGCTGTTAATGTGTTCTTTGAGAAAATAAAAAAAATTATGAAAAAAAGTTGTTACACTCCTCCTACCTAACCCAAACCCTAGAGTGTCTGTAGGCCTGCTTGGGATGAAAAGCGTAAATAATTAACGGTCATTGATGATATTTTTTCGTTATTTAAGCATTATTTTTCTATTTGAACCGACATTTTGATACACCGCAACGTAAAAAAGATCATATCACTGCAAAAATTTATACAAACCGTAGGAACACAATTGGAGCGTATGGGCGCACGGCGTACGGCGTAAATACGCTGTCGAAATATGTTCAGACGTTGCCTTGCTCACAATTCCAGCGTATCATGCAGCAACGTATAAAATACTCAAAGTATTACGCTCCCTCATTCATGAAATATTCCTCGAATTCTTGCCGACTTTGCTTGGCGTTTTGGGAAATATTTTCTTTCGATTTTCTTTCAAAGACAACAAGTTACTTGAGGCCGGCTCTCTTCGCCACTCGACCGCAATGGTATCACCGTTATTATTAACACGATCACCCAGGTTACTAGATCCTTTCCGCACCATTAAAAAGATGTGCAGTGCGCAACAGGCCAATGTTACTTTTCGTGTTTTTACCGCATCCAGATAAATTGGTGATCGAAGTACATGAAACGTCGCTGACATAGAATAGAATATAATTGATTAGGGTAAACTGCACTGAGACCAGGATTGATCTATTGTGCCCCCTACAATTCTTAGAGTTCATCCCCTAGACCTACCGCCCTAATGAAACTTAGTAACTCGCGGGGGTTTAGGTGTTTGACGTCCTCTTCTGCAAGCCGAAACTGGCCCAGGTAACGCAACCTGCTGCGACAAGCCGCATTACAGTGCAATATGATGTGTTCGGGAGCCTCCTCTGCTGTTTCGCAGAGTCTACAGACGCTTACCTGTTCTATTCCGATTGTATGCATGTGTTTCCTCAATCTGCAGTGCCCAGTTAGAAGACCTGACATGCCGAATGTGTTTTCAATTGTACGACGAGCGCGACTCAGTCGATAATTTTGTATGCGTTTCGCTGGTAATAAATTTCGTATTGAATAGGGTTTTATTATATGAGTTGTTAGGCCAAACGCATCGTCAGCTACAAATTATAGATTTTTTGCAGGATCGTACATTATATGGACACTATAATGTTGAAAGTATGGTCAAACTGGTGGTGTAGAATGAGTTCATTTGTGAAGTGCTTCCTCACGCACTTTTAGTAAAACACACCACCACGCTTAAACCCAAAAACCTGCCTTCTTTTTTTCTGTCGGTCACCGCGCAAATTATTATTAATTCTTATATATTTTTATCATACGTTACTACATAAACTGATAGCCGTAAAGTTACAGCCCTATGGCTAAAATGAAAAGAGTCGTAGAAACAATTTCTCATTTGTCAATTTTCTTCTTATCTGTCTTTTTGAAACTACCTGTATTTTTTAGTATCATGGTTCTAGGTTAGGTTAAGTAGGGAAGGGTGTGTGCGGCAGGACCGATCATGGTTCTAGGTCTACTCGAATTCCTATCATACAGCACAGTGGTCCCTTTCAACGACTCAAGGCCACAGACACGGCCCCAAAAGACCCAGGGCTCTATAATTGTTGTTATGTGGGGAAATGTGTGCAGCTGGGAGAGCCGACTACTTACAATGCAATAGCGGCTTTGGAATGCTGCAAGTTAATCTGTGTTACCGACAGAGGACGGTAACTACAAGAACCGTCCCGCAGTCCCAAAGAAGAGACTTAGACAGTTCCCGTACCGGGAGCCTAGGACATCAGCAGAGGCTTCATCGATCCGCACTACAAGAGTAGCACCTTCCTTGCCATCCCGGTTGGTACTCTTGCGGTGCGTCAGAACACGCCAAAGCCTGGTGTCGATGCCTGGGTTCTGGGCACGCAGGCAGGAAAGCACATCCGCTGTGGACAGATCAGGGTCCGGTATCCAGCCGATGGCATTCCTAAGGGACGCGACCTCGCCTTCGTAGACCGCGAAGCGAGTGGTCCCCATGGGGGGCAACTCATTGACTGCGTTCCTGATCCGTTCAAGACATTCGAGAACGAAATTTATATCGTTGTGAAATTTTAAAATAATTTGCTGAACTTTTTTCAAGTCCAAAATTGCGTACTCAGGACTATCAGCACTATCAGACTTTTTTCATTTTTACTAGTGTCCGACCGAAACATCTTTTTTGGGCCGAAACCGAATTTCGGTTTTTTTTTTAATAATAAATATTCGTAATAATAAATATCACCATATGAAGCATTTTTTTTCAATCAAACGAATTTTATATTAAGGGCCAATTTTTCAGTACGAGTTTAAACGCAGTTCAAACGTAGTTTGCTTGAACTTGGTTTAAATATAAACTCAGTTTACACGAGAAAACAGTTTTTCAGTGCTGGTTTAACTGGAGCAAATATTTGTCATTTGAGTGTGGCAATACTGGCAATATTTTTATCTAGATAATAATTTTCCTTTGTTTTGATTGTCCTTCGTAAATAAATTCTTTGCGCTCAAATAATTAATTTCATAAAAAAATTCAAAACGAGCAAACGGAGCGCAAATTTTTCGTTTCGGGAAATCGAATGTCTTCTTGCACTTGTGGAAAAAAGTAACCAAGTGCTCGAGTGCAAGAAGACAGGCCGCGTGAGTGCCGAAGAAAAACAAACCAAATTGAAAGAAATTGAGGACAATTTCAATTCAAAATTTGTTGATAACTTTCTATAAAAACCTAAAAAAGGTGTAAACAAGAATATCGCTCACGACAGGCAAGAGCTGTGCAAAACAGGAGGAGGATTTTCAAATTTCCAAAATAAATTAACTGTCAGACGATGTTGACAGTTTAAACTTAGTTTGACCGTGCAGGGTTGGGATTTTAAACTGAGTAAGCTGAGTTAAACTTCAGTCAAGTTTGACTGCAAAATTCTATATTGCGTTTAAACTAAGTTTAAACTAGAAACTGAGTTCAACTCGCACTGAAAAATTGGTCTCTCAACCTCGCCCTTAATTAAGTCAGTTCGAATTTCCCTCAGAGGCTTTTATTTTAGTTTATAGCGCCTTAGTATGTAGGGACACTGTTATTGTTATAGTCTGTAAGAACTGTTGTTCATAGACCGAATAAAGAAGTAATAATAATGTATGAAGTTATTTACCGAAGTCCAGTCAGTTCCAATTTTTTAGCAAACTGCATGCGCAAGTTTTTGTGACGCTTCAATAATTGTGTCGCAGACATTATTTTTGAGTGTTTAATGTTGGCAGCCGCGTTGTGCGTTGGGCCGCGAGTCAAATGCGACGCTCGAACCCAGGTTCAAGACTCCGTTGCTGCTAACACCGAAAAAAAACAACAATTTTTCTTTCGGCGGCTGTTCTCTCAGCAGGAAATGGCAAACCTCTGAGAGTAAAATTGCCTATGAAAAAGCTCCCAACTCGCCGTTCGGAATCGGCATAAAACTGTAGGTCCCTTCCAACCTTGTAAAAATTCACACGCATAACACGGATGGTTGCGGGTAGCTAGGCCTTAGTCGCGGTATCGGGCTGTCGTGCCAGTCAATTATTAAAATTAATGTTATCAGCGCGTTTCAATGGCCTTCATACTTACCGTTTGGCGACATGCTGGGGTTAAGGAAAAAGTAGCTGGATAACGGCAGCTTTTTCATGTGTTGCTTGCTGCTCCAGTTATTTTGGGTTCATTCCGTTCATTTTACAATTTTTTCTTTTCACGTCCTTTTTTTTGCATCCGCACCCATCAGGATTTTTAAAAAAAGTTACATAAGGCAAGTACTTTTTCCAATATCGCGAGCTACTTTTCTTATGGATGCTCTTGCACGACTCATACTGACTCGAATTGAAATTGCAAAGTTGGGGAAATGTCTATCGCGAGATGGCCTCGTCTCGTCTTTGTTTGTTCGCACGCTTGTGACGACTGGACTTGTCCGTCTCGCTCGGCATCTATTTCATTTGATATCACGCCGTTCCTCTCCTGCCGTATATAGTAGTACAAGTTTAGCTTTTACACAGTTTCACGTCAAATGTAAGTATTTACGCAATTACAACGCATTGTAACGCTCATTGTTTGAAATTATTGATCAGCGTTCACGAAAGTACCTTTAAATTGCAGTTATTGCAACGCCAACTAGGCCAACAACTGTACCCATACAACTGACAAATTTTAAAAGTATTTAAATTCAAAAAATTGAATGTTCATATATGGTTGTCCCGACCGGTTCTTCAATTTAGTAAAAATGTTTAGATTTTTCTAGTCATTATATGATTTTCACAAAGTTACTTTTTACTTACTAAAAATTTTATTACTTAATATAAACATTTTAGATCAAAAATTCAGGGTCTGGGCCTATATGCGGCACGTGATATAGAGAAACACACTATGATTATCGAGTACATTGGAGAAGTGATACGAACGGAACTTTCTGAGATTCGGGAGAAACAATATGAAGCAAAGGTATACATACAATTTTAAAGTGTAATTTAAGAAATCGTAAATCTATTTTTGCCAATATTATTATACCCATAACTTCATAGTATTTTCCGGGATTATTTATCCGGGATTATAAAACCGTAAGAGGTAGAAATCTTTTTAGGCGCATAACACATGTTCTAGTATACGATGTTTTAACTACAATACTCCGGAGTTTTGTGAGGTTTCATGAAAAAATGCAGAAGCCTACCTGTGAGCTAGAGTCGGGGTAAATTGTGTATCTTCAAGGTAACGTTTTAAAGTGTAAACTTTTTTCAAATTGATCCACAATTGCTCAGAAGAGATAAAATGTATGAGTGACCTTCTATTTCCTTCCAAATATTTCTTCAAAATATACCTACACTCTATCTCCAACTCTTAAAGGGCCTGCCATACAAAACTTTGCCATTTGCCATTTGACTCCCCACTTATAACTGTAGTAAAGGAAGTGAGGAAACATCGTATTACTAAAACTACTGAACCGATTTGTCACTGTAAATCCATTTTTTTCCCCAAATAAAATTGAATAGAGTACTTGTAGGCATGAATTATGCTATGCAATAGCCCAGTGATAAGTAACTTCTGTAAGTACTCTTACTGCAGATTTATTGAACCCCAACCAAACTTCTCTTTTCTGTCTAACTAACTAAACTTATGTGATAATGACCATGAGACTTGACAATTTCTACGATAAGCCATTAATCGCTAGTTACTGTTATCGTGTATTCATCAGTTACTACTTTTTAACATCATAATAAGAATATGTAAATTTATAATAGGAAGTTTTAAATCAAATAGAATATACGGAAAACATGTGAAATATTAAAACCAAAATGGGAACATATAAATTGAACACATTGTTCCGGGATAGCTGATAGCTGACGGATGCTCCGGTCACCCGGAGCTTATATTTAACCCCCGGTTATTCGCGGTGTGTTTCAGACACCCTATTTAAGTTTTATTTATTTATTTAGGTCAAACGATAAAAATATGTACATGATGGAAATTAAAATAAGAATCAACACTTAAAATTAGAAAAAAATTTATTTAAAATAAAAATTGGTAGTAAGCTCTTTAAACTTTTCTGTAGAAATACAAAAATCAACGCCATTAATGGGAGCTAATCTATTAAATTCTAAGAGCGACCTAACAAGCGGTTGATTTAATGTATAGTTTGTTCTATGATTCTTTATAAAAAAAAATATATTTTATGAAACGAGTACTGATTGGAACAAAAAAATTAATTAGACTTTAAAAATTAGGGTACTTTATTTTCTCTTGAATTTTTTTTTACAAAAACCCTAAACAGAAAATATTGTTTAACAAAACAAAACTATTTTCTTCTGTTAGTAGTTACAGTTATTCAAACTGGCGCACAGTGCTTCGACTCCATACAAAATTGGGACAAAAATAGAAGGAGTGCTCTAAATTTATTTATTTATTTGATAGTATTTGTACAAGTAAGACTGAGTCTTTTATAGTACATCAGTTTGAGTAAATTAAATATGAATAATAACAATTTTAGCTTAAATTAATGCAATATAGTTACAAACAGAAGAAGGAAAATTGTAAGCTCAGAAATTTGAAGGGAAGTATAAAGTTAGATGTAAGATGATGAAAACATAAACACAGGGGGTATATACAGAGGGAGGAAATAGGAGTTAGGAGAAAACTGCCGATGTGAAACATCTCGGTTGTTTAATAGATTTTATGTTAGGTGGAAGCAAGTTCCACAAACGAATTGTACTAACAAAGAACATTCGAGACGAGGCAATATACATAAACTTCGGGACGCTGAGATTTAAAGTATGTGTACTCTGGCAAAATTTTAGGTGATTAAATAAATACGCCGGCTGTCGAGAATAAATCAGCTTATGTATGAACATAAGATTTCTTATTTTGAAGAAAATATCAACTGTTTAGATCGCTAAACACTGCCCGCCACGCAGCAATTAGAATTTGATATTGTCAATGATATTGTTTTGTGCTTGTCCATTTATGTGTTTATGTGTACGGATGGCAACCCTGGCCATCCCGAAGGGAGCTTGCGCGGCCGGCAGGCACTCGATAAACGAACTCCGGCAAAATAACATCCATAAAACTCCGACTCATACAAAAATTTACATTTACATATATATCAACAAACACTCTCACATTTAAACTGTATACATCTATAAACAATTAACAAACATTCCACAAATTTAATAAAACATTACACGAAAAACCGACACAAATCATTTAATTATTTTCATTTCAATGCGTTTGCGTGGACGTAGCTCTCCTGAGTTTATTCATGGTCCTCCGAGCCGGATATTACGCTGGCACCTCAAACAACAATCATTAAACAATAAAAAGTGAAACCATTGTGTGCAAAAAGTGACACTTAGCAATCGCTAAGGTAGTGAAAACCAATAAAACATACACAGATCGAGTCGAAAAAGTGCAAGTGCATAAAACAAACAAACAGAAAATCGCACAGTGAAAGACAATTAAAAATACAGTTATCCAACAATTACAATAACACAGTCCCAAACGCGCAAACGAAAAGTACCAACAATTACATACGCAGTCGCAAGATAACAACAACCACGTAAGGAGCACTAAACGAAGTTCCGAGCAACAACAACTACAAGCAGAACACCAGATCAACGGTCAGCAGCGTGGAGTAGCGGCATACACGGTCGCAGTGAGCGCTACGTGGGAGCACCCGACTCTAAAGCTACGTGTACACTAGGAAACATTTCACAAAGAAATATGTCGGAAACAGGCAAGAAACACGTTTGCCTAGTGTATAAGGTCATGAAAACTTGTTTCTGTGAAAATGGAAACAGTTTCCGGCATTGTTTCCTTGTTTCCGGGCAACGAAAATTTCAAAATGTTTCCATAGTGTACAATACTTGAAAACGTCATCAGGGAAACATTTTCTCAAGTTTCCATATGTTTCCGTGTTTCCGGTGTCAATGGAAACACGCATGGGAAACATTTCGAGTTTCCCGAAAATTTTGTTTTGAGTGTTAGAAACATTTTTCAATTTCGCGTCGCATAATGTCAATGGTAAATATTTTTGATGAGGAAATCCTCCCCGACTTTAGCAAGAGTCAACGAGTTGTGAGCGAATTGTTTGATTGGAGCGATGGATACCAATCCGAACTTATTTCTGCGGTGGAAAAACACCGTTCCCTTTGGGACGTTTCCAGCCCTGACCACAAGTCATGCGGAAATAAGCTCTCGGTTTGGCAAGCGGTGGCAAGTAAAAACAAAAACTTTGCATATTTTGAAGGCCTTTGTTATTAAGTAAATCATTGACAAATCACTGAAAAGTGAAATTGAAATTTCATATTTTCCTACTTTGAAACCTTACTACCACGCCAATTTGGAACGCATAAAATTTATTAATGTCAGAAAAGAAGGCGTAAGATGTTGTAAGTGCAACGATATAAAAATGTCGATATCATGTCGATAGGATTATGGGTTCGGAAATTACAGTTAAAAACGTGAATAAAGTCGAGGAAAAATTGAAAAAATGACACGCCAATTTTTTACGAAAACCAAAGCTGTTACGTACAAACGGAATATGGGTTTGAAAACAGCGCGGAAAAACTATTCAGATTCATGTAAAAATCTTTATGCAGCAGACATGCTGTTGTCCAGTGTTATTAATTCGATTGAAGCTTACACTCGACTTTCGACTAGTCGACATTCTAAAAAAATTCGAAAACTGGATCGGATATTCCGTGGATAGTTCTCGTAGTAATTTGGCGCATAATCCTTCAGCGTCACGACGTTGAGTTCAAGGTCTTGTCTTGTCTTGAAAATAATTTGTTTATTTCTGTATTGTTAGTTTTTATTTAGGTATTTGCCAATATTATTTCACTCACCGACATACAATAATAAATTTCAAACGTTGAAATCAAGCACCACATGTTTCCAACAACATTGTACATACAATGACGTAGTGTACAAATACCAGAAACATACCGGGTAGGAAACATCGGAAACATCGTAGGGGAAGAACTTGGAAACATTTCAAATTTTTTCCGGCAACGTGTTTCCGACGATTTTCATTTCTAGTGTACAAGGTACTGAAAACATGTTTCCGCACAACAAGAAACATTTATGTTTCCGATGTGTTTCCAATAGCATGTTTCCTAGTGTACAAGCACCTTAAGTATTGTCTATCCCCTTGACAATACTGACTGTAAGTTGACTTATTTAATTTATTATACCGAGCGGTTGGTGTCCCATGGTGTATATTTCCTATATACAGAACCAACCCGCTCGATTATGGTTGCACTTGCAGTCGGAACATACTTTGCATGTGTACATTTTCCCATATGTACATATGTAAATAGTGTCGCTGACCTCTCAGTGCAGTTCCACATACTTACAGTGGCACTACATGAACCTCTTTATGTAGTACACTGGAGTGAAAAAAATAAGTTGTGGAATAAGTTCACTTGTAAATTGTATTTTCTTAACGCCTTTAAGAAAAATAATTATAAGCTTGTTGTTTCCAATTCCTTTGGAGCAATTACTTCGTTTTCCTGGGCGACAACGCACATTAGATTTGTTCCCCAACAATCATTGCATTTTCGTCCCATCATAAAATTCTTTCGCGTGTTCACTCAAAACCCCATTGAGGTGAAACACTTCGAACAATTTCGTGCACTTTTCGTGAATGTGCTCCAGTTTGCGACATTTCTAGTCGGTTTTGTGTAACATTTGTTGTCAATTCAAATATCCTTTGAATTCTTTTGGTGTTTTTTCTCGGCTCCTATATCCATCAACCATCGATTTATATATTTCACTATTTAATTATCCTTCATTTCGACATGCCAATCCAAAAATCTTTCGAACAGAGTCATGTTCTCTCCAAGAAATTTTTTAATTTTGAAGCGGACAATTTGGTCCACTTTTATTCCAAATTCTCTTATGTTCCTATCGAAGAGTTAACGCCCGCAATCCTCAAAGCGTATTTAGCCGATCTCAGTGGCTATTATGCGGATCTAAAGGCAGCTTTTTCGCAAGTCGGCATCACCCCCGATGACCACCTGCCTAAAACTTTTAAGTTGATCGCTCGCTCCAAAATGGAACTGTGTCGAGAACGAGTGTATGAAACCATGGCACAGATTTCGGACCTCATGGACGCTCAGCAACTTCCTCTCGCTGAAACCACTCGCCCAGCAGAAATCCCCTTCCCTTCTGCAACAGAGCAGGCAAGTAATTCTATTTTCCTGAATGTCCCTCTTTGCGACACCGAAATCTTCTCCGGCGGGTATGAAGAGTGGCTGTCCTTCCGCGACATGTTTTCGGCGGTTTATATTAACCACCCGAAACTTACATCTGCCCAAAAGTTATATCACCTCCGATATAAAACAACCGGAAAGGCTGGCGCCATCGTTAGGCAGTATCCATTGAGCGATTCTAACTTCGAATTGGCATGGAATGCGCTGAAGTCCCGATTCGAAAATCGGCGCATTCTGGTTGATAAACAGGTCAACACGCTCTTGAGCCTCCCTCAAGTAGCTTTTGAAGACAGTGAAGCGCTGCAAAACCTTCGAAATTCAATAAACAATTATCTGTCCGTCTTATTTTCTCAAGACGTCTCGACAGAGGGTTGGGACCCGATCCTGGTATATATTTGTTCAACAAAACTCCCGGAAGAGACTTTATCATTGTGGGAACAGTCCCTTAGTTCCCGGAAAGATCTTCCAACCTGGGAGCAAATAAACACCTTTTTGACCAGCAGATATGAGGTCGTGGAAAGACTAAACCTTATGAGGCCGACCAAGTCCGTGTTTTCTCACAACCGGGATCATAACAGAGCTCAAACCTTAGCTGAGAGTAGATGGACTTTCCTCTGTCCGGTTTGCAGTTCAAACCGCTCAAACTATGTTTGAAGTTCAAAAAGTTATCTGTTTATGATCGAGTAAAGGCAGTACGAGCCCACAACTTGTGCACAAACTGTCTGTCCCATACTCACTTGAAGCGGGATTGTACAAGTAAACACACTTGTTCGCAATGTCAGAAGCAGCATCATTCTATGCTCCACTTCTCTTCTGACATCACCCTAAATCGGCAAAGAGACACCATCTCACCAATTTTCACGACTCTGCCTCGGAGTCCATCACGCAACAGCTCATCCTTTTCGAGAAAATCCCTAAGTTCTCAAGATGAGTCATCTTCCGTCACCTCGCGATGACGGAAAAACCGTCCTGTGCAGTCCCTTAGCACAACGGTTATTGAAAAAGCCCCTCGCCCCATGTCTAAATCTAGACAGTCTGGGCACACCGCAGCGGAAGCGCAACACTCGCGCAACAGTCATCCCCAAGTAGCAACAAGCCGTAGACGACGACCGCGAACTTTAGTCGGACTCGCTCGCCTCGCCTTTACAGCGCATCTTGTCCGCACGCGAATCAGCCCCACCCTCGCGAAAGCAGCTATAGCCAACACATATCTGAACCAAGGCTCCAGTCCAGCAAGTTGCGCGGACGCCGAGTTCGGACCCTTCAATCCCGAGCCATCCAAGCCCTACTGGAGCTCCGGGGGTCCCATCAATGCACGAGTGCATCCGGCCCCAGGATGTTTAGATCGCTAAACACTGCTCGCCACGCAGCTATTATAATTTGATATTGTCAATGATATTGTTTTGTGCTTGTCCATTTATGTGTTTATGTGTACGGATGGCAACCCTGGCCATCCTGAAGGGAGCTTGCGCGGCCGGCAGGCACTCGATAAACGAACTCCGGCAAAATAACATCTAAAAAACTCCGACTCATCCAAAAATTTACATTTGCATATATATCAACAAACACTCTCACATTTAAACTGTATACTGTATGTATTTAATAAAACATTACACGAAAAACCGACACAAAACATTTAATTATTTTCATTTCAATGCGTTTGCGTGGACGTAGCTCTCCTGAGCTTAACATTGCAACAAATTATTTGTTTTGAATAGATGGATATATGGTCAAATTTCCTTTTAGAAAATACAAACCGCGCAGAGTTATTTAAAAAAAGTTGTAGTTTGTTTTTCGACAGCGCATCTAGATTCCCATACACAAGTTCTCCGTACGTAATTTGAGGCAATATAAAAGTTTTAACTAGTTTAAGCTTCGTGTCCCGGGGCAACGAATACGCCTTGTGGTAAAGGTTTCTTAGTACATTATAAGCTTTTCCGATAGTGAAATTAATATGGTCCGTGCAGGTCATAGAGGAGTTAATCTTAAATCCTAGGTTTGTCACTACATTATGAAATAATATTTTATTTTTATCAAGCATAAGTGGAGGTAACCTATCCAAATCAAACTGTAAATTCGATATCACTATCGCCTTGGTTTTTGATGCATTCAGACCAGGGACCGGAAATAACAGTTATTTATGAAAACTATATTTGAAAAATTTACTATGAAAGAAAAGTCATACAAATAAATGAAATATACCAATACATTTCTTTTCGCACGGAGAATCAAACTTGGCAATAAACTTTTTTTTTGTAATTTTTACGGAAAAATTAAAAATAAGAATTCATACATATTAGTTCACAAATAGTTTTATTTCGATTTTTAATTTAGTTGTCCTAAGATAACAATTATTGGTGACTTTTATTTTTTTAGTCATTAATAAAAATCATTTAGCGACTTTTATAAATAAAAGTCACCAATAAAAATCAGTCAGTGACTTTTATTTAACTAAAATAAAGTTTTTAAACTTAAACTTTTTTTGACTTTAACTAAAATAAAAATCGAAAACAAAATGTTATTTGTGGACTACAATCTTTTAAAGAAAAAACTCCCAAAAAATTGTTATTATAGGATTTTTAAAATATAAATCAAAAATAACTATTATTTGTTAAGTCATTAAATAAAAGTCAAAAAATAACTCTTAAACATTGATTTTTATAATAAAACATAACTTTTACGGTCCCTGATTCAGACATAATTTGTTCAAACTGACCCAACGAGAAAGTCGATTTAAGTCTCCGTTTAACCAAAAAGTATGGAACATAAAGAGTGTGCATCACGTACAAGCAAAAATTTGAATGCGGGTGCTGATATCGCCACCCGTCGTCATGATGCGGGGGGTAGACAACGAGACGAAACACTTGAAATGAGAGCATAATGCTCTGAGCACAAATCATGGCAACACGAACGCTGCGTCTGTGCTCACTCGTTCATTCTCGCACAATTGTGCGAAGAGGAGGAAGACGATGTGCTGTTGTTGTTGTTGTTGCGCTGGCGAAAAGCTGAAATTGTAAAACGATTTCTATTTTCTGGCTGGCTTTTGATCTTCTTCTATAAGCCTGCACGGCGTCTCATATTGCTCCTGAACTCACTGTCGACTGTAGTGTGCGCAAAATCATAGAAAAGAAAATAGAATATGGCTGGCATGGCGACCTATATGATCGCTACAGGCAATTAAAAAATAAATAATGATTACTTATTATTTATTTTTTAATTGCAATTAAATAAAAAGGGAATTGGAAAGAAAGGAAGACATTTTTATTAGCCCGTAATGATCAGCCGTCCCGTTCTTTGGAACTTTTTTACGGCCCACATATAATGCTTGTTTAAAAGAACTAAAATAAGAAAATCTAATATTGTAAATTTATGGTAACATCATTCGCCATGGAACCATTCTGGTGTAGAATATTTATACTATTTTTAAACGTAGGCATGCCTTAATAACATTTTTCTTATGACAAATACTTGTCTTATTATATATTTCTTTATTTAGTGCTTTAGTAGTGCTTTCGCCCTATTGGAAGTCAATAGACCTATTAAATTATGTTTTTCCATACAATCTTTTAACCCTTGGTTTGTCCGTTAGATTTCGATTTAAAAAAAAAAAGAACAAAATTAAAACACGTATCTAATTATTTTTGATTTCAAGTGTTTTCACGAATTTTGAAGTCAATATGCCCATCAGTTCATTTTTTTTCGTAGTTTACCCATATTCTCAAAATTGTAATCAACCATGTGAAAATATAAACAAATAATTTTACTTCGAACTCGCCATGTAAAAATATTTGTAAACATTTAAAATTGGGATCAACCACCAAATTTTTAAATCAATCAAAGCATTGGCCAGCAAAAAGCCATACACCACAAAGATTCGATTGATGGTGACATGACAGCAATTTGTGCAGCAAAACCAATCGGCAACACAAAAAAGCATACACACAATACATGACAAAAAGAAAAAACATTAGCGAATCCCGAATCATCTTCGTTGAAACGACGATGACG
The DNA here is from genome assembly GCA_964056695.1 of Melieria picta. Lineage (NCBI taxonomy): Eukaryota > Metazoa > Arthropoda > Insecta > Diptera > Ulidiidae > Melieria > Melieria picta. The sequence goes on from OZ057400.1 coordinate 68,135,030, forward strand.
ATGCTTTGGTTCGTTGTTTGCTCTCCGCTTGCGCTTCGACGCATGCAAAAAATGAGCGATCACTACGCCACAACAACCACCATTTCAATATACACGAGCGGAGCCGTTGCGAACAACAACATTGCTTTTTGCTGTTGTCAAACGCAGTGTTTACGTTCTCGCAAACTGTTCAGCGCGAGCAACTTTCCCGCAACCTATGCCTCCGCTCATCTCTTACCGCCCGCGTCAACAAACACGTTTGCAAAATTTTTGAAGATGCGTATTCTTTATATTGTATATTCTTTGGTTTAACCTATAAATTAAATCCTCAGAGAGACCAATACGGCGAGAGAGATATATTTGAGTGTCATCAGTAGGGATCGGAATTATATGCACTGCATATTTGCATATTTTGCATATTTTTTTTGCATATTTTGCATATTTGTTGCATATTTTTGCATGTTTTTTTATTTTTGCCGTATTTGGCGTAAGTATGTATATAGACTTATGTTTTTCTATGCAAACGAACAAGAGTGAGGTTGATGTGCTCCTGTGTGTAAAGGGGTTGGGAGGAGCGGAGGTCAATTTGGACAAGCCCAGACTTTTGTTATTTCGAGAATGATGTTCTTACGATCATTATTGAGGGTGTTGTAGTTTGGCTCACTAAGCTATTTTTTGGGGCATTGCTGAGTACAGCATACAAGAATAATTAACGTTTTCGTACTCCACGAGCTGGTGTACGGCATATGCTGACCGTAGAAAACTTGGAGCAAATTTTAGTTATTTGCTGTAATAAGTAGTTAATTTTTTACATTTCATTTTAAGTTTTGTTATTATTTGAGTTAAGGTTTTGTTTTGTGGACTTCAAGTTAAGAAATGAATTCTTTTTAAAATACAATGTTTTTTTAAACTTTTTTGAACTTCCCAAATTTCACGAAATTCCTGGAATATAAGAAATACTACCAATTAGCCCCGGCTCTGCACGGAAGAATTTCATACTTTTATTAAAAAAATTTTCATCCCACAACTAGCAGGGCCCCGCGGCTTTGCACGCAAATTTTAAGTCAATTCAGTTCAGTTTTGAAAGTTAAATCGTTCGGACGTGTTTTTAGCTCCGTGAACTTTCTGTTGCGACCTCTATGCCGTGCGTTTGTGGCCAAAAGGTTGATCGCAGTCAACCTAAACTGCAGTGTGCCAAGTGCAATAACTTTTTTATAATAAACATTTTCATTGCGAGCTCTGTGCTAAGGCTCGGCGGAATTCAATTCGCTCGCCTCCGCCTTCAGTTGTCTCTGAAAAAGTGTTAGTGGACAATAATACCGCCTCTTCGATCTCTATGCCTCAATCTTTCCACCAAGTGCGGAGTGAGAATGCAGGCACTCCAATGCCTCATCAACAGACTCTCAAGCCTGCTCAACTTCGAGAACCCAAATCTATTACGGAAACGGTATCGCTGCAAACTGTCCTCGATGAGGTCGTTGCCCTCCGCTCGGAACATGCCCGTGCGCTGATCTTAATCAGTTCTCTTCAGGATGACAAAAAACTCTTACTTAATAAAATTAATGACCTGCAAACTGATCTACATTCCCTGAATCGGAAACTCGCTGACTTTGATAATGCCTCTGCAATTTCGAGGCTTGCAAAGGATCTCAAAGACCTGCGTGATAATATTCGTGTCTATATGAATGGTGGTGAAAACTCTGCTTTCGGCAATCATGGCAACTCGTCTTCTCTTCATCGTGCCTCTAATGCTAACTCGTCAGCGTCAGGCACTAACAATTTTAAACCACCCGCTGCTAATCTCGCTGCTTTCAATGAGTGCAGTGCTCGTGGTGCTAATGCTGACGTCGCCGTGAATTCGGCGGCAAATACTTCCTGTGCTGTCAATACTGCTGCTTTAGATGCGCGCAGCGCTGCCGCTGCCTGTGCTGACGTTGCCGTTAATTCGGTGACACAGAGTTCCTATGCTGCTGCTGGCAGTGATAACAATAACAACTGCAACAAAGAGCGTAATGCTGCCAATTACGCTGCTGCTGCTGCCATCTCGTCTGTCTCTCTTCGCTCTGCTGCTGCTCGGGCGCCCGCCAGTGCCCATGTTACTTCGCCTCACCAGTTCGATGAGCTCGCTACTTTCTGCACTAACGCTCCCACGCTGGACTCTCCGACTCCTCGTTCTGTCGGTTGGACTACTGTGGTGAAGAGTAAAAGCAATAAAAGAAGGCAATTACGTGTTGTTGGATTGAATGCAAGTCTGGAGCTCGATGTCGCCGTTCGTTTCAGATGGTTGCACCTATCGTCTTTCCAGCCTGATGGTTGCACCTATCGTCTTTCTGTCACACCAGATAATATTGTGGACTATGTTACCAACCATGCTCATATCGATAAGAAGTTTATATCTTGCTACAAGTTGGTGAAGAAAGATGCTCCGTCTGAGTCTTTAAAACGTGTAAATTTCAAACTTGGGGTGTCTGATCAATATTTCGAGAAGCTTTTGGCGGCTGAGCTCTGGCCGGCTAATGTTACTGTTCGCCCTTTCCGTTCCTTTCCTCCGTCAAAAAGAAGCAGTTCAACCAAGTCAAACTTAGCTGTTGCTGCTAGTCTCAGTAAGGAATCTAAGAGCCTTAATATCTATTTCCATAATGTTTCTGGCATGCGTACGAGGGCGGACACTGTACTTCGACTGAGCTCTCAGTTAGAATTCGATGTATACGTCATCATAGAATCCTGGCTGAACCCCAACTTCAATGACTCAGAATTCTTTGATTTTAAATTATACGACGTATTTCGTAAAGATAGAGATGTTGCCAAAACCCTCTGTAGTATAGGTGGGGGTTTAATTGCTGTTCGTCGTAATTTACGTTCTTCGCTAATCCAATTGGTTAACGGGGACTCCCTTCTCGACCAAATATGTCTGCGTGTGCAGGGTGCATCGAATGCACTTCTTGTGTGTGCCTCTTATATACCGCCTAACAGTACTGAGTCGCTTTATCAATCTCATGTTGATAATGTCTGCGCGCTGTACTCAAGGTTTAGCGGCAATCAGTTTTGTATACTTGGTGATTTTAACTTAAACGATATTTCGTGGGCTTGAGTGACTGTTGCGCTCTTATGCAATGCATCTGAGTTGTATCTAGTCGATACTTTCTTAAGCTGTGATCTCTCTCAGATTAACGGCTTTGCTAATAAATTAAACCGCATTCTGGACTTAGTTTTTGTCACAAGTAATTTAAACCATAAAATTACTGAATGCTTAGATCCTATTTCACCACCTTCCTTGCATTATGCTCCCCTTACAATTGAACTCGAATTTTATGAATTTTCGTCACTCTCGCATGCCAGTTGTAAAGTCAGTTTTAATTACAATCTTTGTGACTTTGATGCCCTTAACAATTGCCTTCTTAACATTAACTGGGCTGACTTATTCTTAAACTCAGATGCTGATATTTGTTTTGAAATCTTCAAATCTAAAGTGTTTGAACTTTGTAAAAGATTTATCCCAACTCACGAAAGTAGGGTTTACAGGTTGCCATGGTATACCAAAGAGTAAAAACACCTCAAAAACCTTAGAAATAAGTTTTATAAAAAATATAAGTTAACAAATTGTTCCTAATACTTTAGAACTTATCAATATTATCGGAAGGAATTTAATTAATTAGATAAGTCATTGTACAAAAGCTATATCCGTAAGCATGAAACCAACATTAGAAATAATCCCAAGTCCTTCTGGGGTTTTATTAAATCCAAGAAAGCTACCTCGAGTTTTCCCACCTCACTTTTCTTCAATGGTAAATCTGCCAACTCGGCTGAAGAATCTGCTAATCTTTTTGCTGAGTTTTTCAGTTCTAACTTCGTTTGGGACGTTGACCTTAACGTAAACACTTCTGAGATGTCCAATTCTTCTCTCTCACTGGGTTCGCTAACATTAACATCTGCTGATATTGTAAATGGCATTTTTAGGATGAAATCCACTTCCCAAACGGATTCTGATGGTCTTTCGGCCATCCTTCTTAAACAATGTTCTTCACTTATTGAGCCTCTTCTGCTTATTTTCAATAAATCACTCTTATCCGGGAGGTTCATCGATGCATGGAAGAAGGCAGCTATTACTCCAATTTTTAAAAGTGGGAGAAAAAATGATGTCTCTAACTACAGACCCATTTCTAAGCTCACCTCTGTCTCTAAGCTCTTTGAGGGTATTGTTAAAGAGAAATTAGTCTTTTTAGTTCGCAACCTTATTTGCCCTAATCAACATGGCTTTGTGGAAGGCAGGTCCACTGTTTCTAACTTAGCCGTATTTACTGAGGACTGTATTGCAGCCTTTCAGGGAGGTTTTAAAATTGATGCAATCTATACAGATTTTGCCAAGGCTTTTGATAGAGTTTCACACAAAATCTTGGTCTCTAAGCTGGCACGTCTGGGTTTCCATTCCACTTTTCTCCGGTGGATTGGGTCCTACTTGTCTAACCGGTCTTGTACTGTTACTGTGGATAACTGTTCGTCTGTCCCACTCGTGGCCTCTTCGGGGGTGCCGCAAGGTAGCATTTTGGGCCCTCTTCTATTTCTCTTATTCATTAATGACATTAGTTCTTGTTTTCTATCGGCGAACTTTCTTCTTTACGCAGACGATCTCAAAATCTATATGGTTAGGAAGTCTTTTCTGGACTCTGTTGCCCTTCAGTTGGACCTTGACAGGGTCCACTCTTGCTGCGTCCAAAACCGTAGTGGTTATTCCAGCTTAGTAACGCAGCTTCTTTGTGTAATTCTTCAAGGCTAATATTTATAAAATCTCTGAACGTTAGTTCAGAATTACGTTTAATCCTATCAAACTCCAATCTATAAGATAAGAACAGAAGTTCGTGGTCCGAGATTCCGCCCAAAGGAAGCTGGTCTATATGGATAACATCGTCACTGCTATTGACACATAGTAAATCCAGTAAGCTAGGTTTAGAATTTGGGGCAAAACGAGTAGCATATTGATTAATAACGTCAATGACATAAGTACGAAAATTATTAAGCAGATCCTTGGAACGAGAGTCAGTACAGAGAAGGCCAACGTTAAAGTCCCCACAAACAATGATATGCTCATATTCAAGCATGTATTCTGCTAGTTTGCTAAAAATATTTGAAAGGTCATTTGTTCTATTCGGGTATAATAAACACTATAAACACAAGCAACAAAACATTTTAATGCCGAGCCACCTACCTCAACAAAAATACATTCTGCTTCACAAGAACTATCAGACTTATATATCACTTTCGGGTTTAAAGTACTGTTGCAGTATATGGCAACACCTCCGCTACGCATATTGCACGTCCTATCATTTCGTAGCAACACATAATTACACAATGCGTAGGAACTATCATCGAGACAAGACTTAAACCAAGTTTCAGTTATACAAATCATATCAATAGTCAAACCATCAAACACATAATTAAAGTAGTCAAGTTTCTCAGCAGTGAGACTGCGAGCATTCAAATGGCACATTTTAAACCCATTATGATCATCACAGATATGCTTTAGAATCGGTCTCAAATGCCCACTGTTAGCGTGAGTTTTTAGTGCGTTGCACATATGTATGTATATTTTACAATTTCATATGTTGGATTTTTCTGATAATGCAGTAACAGGGATAAAGTTGCAAAATAGAAAGGGAGAAAGAGTGGAGTGAAAACGAGAGAGTGATAGTCAGTGGAACATATAGAACAGAAAACAATTTGAAGGGTATACATATAACTATGAATAGAATATAGAACTATAAGCTTAAAATAATGTGTTGTTGCTTGCTGCCAATCGTTCAACGCTCTATTTACTAAGGACTTTTACTGCTTCACTTTGTGGACGAACTCGAATGTAGACTTGCCCACGAATAGAAAATGCTGCCGTGAGACGTTTTTGCTGTTTAAGCTGAGTAGCGAGCTGCATTGTCTCACGGTTGTTCTTTCGACCTTAACCCTTAAATGCATATTGACGTAAAACTGCAACATACCACTAACTTACTTATTTCTTTCTATGTCTCCCTGCATTAGAATGTACAAGTCTACAAGATATATTTTTTTCAAGAGGTCAGAATAAATCATGCGTTTAAGGGTTAAAAGGCCGGAAAGGGGGTGGTTAAACTTATATAGGCGGACATTGTTTTTGGTTGGATTGTTTTAAAATTATGTATATATATACTTAAAAATAATAACGAAACACGTATTTCAGCGTTTTTCTAAATTCGACCTTCAAAAGGTGGAAAGAGGGTAATGAAGTTGCTTGGAAGAAACCATTTTTGGTTTTATTTCCGTAGAGCTTAACATAGAGATGACACAGCTATGAAGATGCAATGCTGTAATCAAAATTCCAGGATTAAAGAAAAGAATTGCATTTTTCAAAAAGTTCAGTTTATTCAGTTTCACTATCATCAAGAATGATGTTTTTAATTCCACACAAACAGTTCAATTAAAATAAAACTATTTTACAAATAGTTTTCACCCATAGCTTTCTTCTTTATTGTAAACAAGTGTAAATAACGCAACGTAATTTTAACAAAATTGCCTTAACTTTCCTCCTTATTCTCAGAAAATGTGAGCATTAAATCACATTTTAGCAAAAAATTTCATAATAATGCAAACAAAAGTAGGATAATATGGCTCTGAACGGGTTAAACGGGTAAGCAAAACCCATTTTTTAAAAAAACGTTAATAATTTGTGACATTGGCTTTGTTAATATAGAAGTTTTCATATTTTATGAAAGACTTCCGTATGGCAACTCTGCCTTTAGTGGGCGCACCATGCCAGAGATTAGCAATGAGTACCGCAACTTTGGATACCACCGCATTAAGGGGACAGTCCCCTCAAGAGGTCTCAAAAAATCGTTTTTTTTTGTGCTTAATCGATTGGGCATCTATTTAAGATTATGTATGTAAAGTTTTAGCTCCAAATTCGAAGTATTTCAGGAGTTGCACGAAAATTCAGTCGGTCGCGCACGGTGCCTGGCGGCCGTGTGCGCCAGGCACAAAGTACGTTTTCTAAAAACCATGTTTTCACAATTTGCGGGAAAGATAACTATAAAAGTTATCAACAGATTTTCTTAAACTAAAATTTATTTTATTCAGTATGAAAAACTACTCTATGCGAACTACGGATTGTGAAAAATTCCGATTTTTAATACCTTTTTTATTAACAAATAAATGTAAAAAAAGTCACTTTTTTTTTTGAAATCATAATTTTTCGTCTAAATTTTGGATTTTTGGAATTTCCGTAGTTCACATAGAACAAATAAGTCTGACGAAGAAAACAAAAAAAAAATTTTTGATTTTAGTTGAAAACAACGGCTGCTATCGTTCCCGCAAATGGACTCCGACCGTGCCGAAACGCTGCCGGAAAACGTGAAAACCTCAGTCATTTAGAATTTCCCAGATGTAGTTTTTTTTTGTGAATAAAGTTGAAAGTATGACTAAAACATATCCCAAAGTTCTTATGTCTCCGATCTTTCTTTCTGTAAGAAAAAAAATCAGGAAAAAACGCTTTTTTCTCGGTCGCTTGAGGGGACTGTCCCCTCATTCTTTTTACTACCTACTACACATAAGCACCGCATAACATAAGTATCGCAACCGCACGCAAACAAAACCCGAACGAGTTTGCGATCATCGATTCATTTCGCGTATTGCTTACACGACCACTTCGTAATCGTATGCATATTGCACAATTCGCGTCGCGCAAGTTTGGTTACCACCGCATTGATACTCATTCTTTTTACTACCTACTGCTCATAAGCACCGCAAATCATAAGTATCCCAAATTCAATCATTATGCGGTATGCGTTGTTTGCAGTGATTGAAAGCAATGCATACAAGTATACATAATGCACAATACGCGAAGCGTATGAAGCAAGTATACGCATTTGGAAGAAATGTTTGCGGCATGGATTTTGCAACCTCAACTGCTGCTATTTTTTAAGCAAGTTGAAGTCTAAAAGTTATAGAATCATGCAAAACAAAAATGGTTACATACTTTAAAAACACGATGGAACTCCAAATATATGAGTCGTTTATTTTGAAAGTGGTTTAAGTCCATTTTTCTTATATTGAGATATTTAAGGGTTTGTGTTTGATTTGTTTCAAAAATATTGTTAACTGGTATTAATTTTTTTTATGGCTTTGTGACCTTAAACATGTTAGAATATATAACGTAATACGTTTTGTAAACCTTACTAGAAAAATAAGCTTTGTTTCAAAACTAAAAATGGACTTAAACCACTTTCAAAATAAACGACTCATATGATGATTGAATCAATTGTCGGTAATTGGATCCACATCAATGAAATACTCTATGACAACGGGCCAAGCCATCGACTTTTCGACCATTCGTACTCTTAAAATTTTTAACATTACAAATTATTATTAATTATTATAATCAATTACACGTATTATGAATTAAATATTACTTCGTTCGATAAAGGACATTTTTTCATTTCATGTTTAAAACTATTACATTAAATTTATTATTTGAGTATGTATACATTTATTGTAAAACATAAAAAAATTGGGTATATCCTAAAAAATGCCTGTCATTTCATTTCTTTTCTACGAATGCTTAATCACAATAAGTCAAAGAACAAGTGCGAAGCGATATGAAAATGCGGTGGTATGCGGTGTTTCCATCTTTCCTTTGGATCATTCGCACCACCGCATTCTCATATCGCTTCGGAATGCGGTGGTGCGAATGATTAAAACGAATATTTCCATCTTTCGTTTGGATCATTGCCGTCTTCGTTTGAATCATTCGCACCACCGCATTCCGAAGTGCATAGTTCGTTTGGATCATCGGAAGCACCGCATAGCCGAAGTGAAATGAAGATGCGATAGTTTGCGTTCGTTTAGTATTGCAAGCTGATGATTCGTTCGTTCGGATTACTAGTATTCGGAATGAATGAAGCATTGCGGTGGGGATACATACTGATATCTGTTTTTTTTGAGCAGTGGCACATATCGCACCGCATTTTACACGAATACATATTGAGCGATTAAAATATGACCGCATGCAGATCTCTGCACCATGCCCATTTTAAATAGCGACAGTGCTACTATACTTTTTCTTTCCAGTTACATCACTTTCTGGGCTTTACAAGCTCCGTACCAAAGTGAATGTACCGGTGGGCACCTGAATGTAGGGTAAAAGGATCCAATTTTTTTAGTTAGAGTAGTTTACAAAAATTCTATTATTTTCCAAGATCGCAAAAAATCGCAGAATTTTTTTTCATGATCCAAAAGAAGAAAATCCATTCTAGAGGATTACGTAAAAAAGTAGGTGTAATAATGCGCAATTCGACATTTTCGATCCACAAAAATATATCGTTTTTATAGTTTTAAATCAAATAAATTGTTTTGTTTAAATAACGTACAACCCCGTTTTTATTTCATTTTTTTTCAAAATAGCTAATGAAATGTTTTTTGGACTCTGTACTTTAAGATGAAATATATATTATATCTTTTTATTATTATTATTATTATTATTATTATTATTATACTCTGCTTTAGTTGTAATTTTAACCTCAATTTTGCCTACTCTTACTGTCTATCTCTTTTTTGTTCTCTCTCATACTCTCTTTGTCTTTCTCTTTTTCCTTTTCAACCAATTTGTACACCTTGCCTTCTCTACAGTCTTAGTGCTGTCTATATTTCCGAAACTGGATGCTTTTAGTTCAATCACCTGTTGAGCAACTTAAACGTTATGTCTGCTGTATGGACGACGAAGCTTCGGCGAAAAAGGTGTTCGATGCGATGGTTGGAGGTCGACGGCGAAGAGGGAGGCCTTGTCTCCGGTGGAAGGACCAACTTGAAGAGGCGCTGTTATTACAATACTCCTTGACGCAACCATGGTCACTAAACACCTGTGCTTCCTTTCGACCCACTCAGACACACTGAGGAAGATCTGGAAACTCCATCGCCCCCTTCTCCGACTGCTAACTAATCGTTCTTCTGTTGTGGGCTACTTCCCGCGCTTATATAGTTTCTGCAGCTCGTTCATTGCAATGAAAGGCGTAATGCGCTTAGACCTTTGCGTTCTGTTTTTTGCTTCCCATGTGCGTGCCGCGTGTAGCAGCATGGAGTCGACAATCGTTGCTGTGTTCCCTCAAGCGGCCACCGAAGTCCGCCAAGATTTGCGCAAGGACGCCGTTTTTAGCTTTAGCGGTTTTTTGCTCGAGAGTTTGGTATCGAGCAAAGCGCCCAGGTACCCTACATGTGAGTGCGATTTTAAGCGATACTTGCCAACCTCCACCACATCATCTCTTTCTGTGACCTTTGGGAGCTCAGTAGTACGCCCTTGATCGTTCGTACAACGAGTTCCAGGTCTAACGCAGTCTGTGGACTCTTGCTATTGCGTCGTTGCATAGAATCTCCCGCTCTTTAAGGTGTTTTGTCACTATATGTTTAGTAATTTAATAATTGACTGGCACGACAGCCCGATTACGAGACTAAGGCCTAGCTACCCGTAACCATCCGTGTTGTGCGTGCGAATTTGTACAAGGTTGGAACGGACCTACAGTTTTATGCCGATTCCGAACGGCGAGTTGGGAGCTTTTTCATAGGCAATTTTTACTCTCAGAGGTAATGAAAAATTGTTATATTTCTTTTTTCGGTGTTAGTAGCAAAGGAGTCTTGAACCTGGGTTCGCGCGTCGCATTTGACTCGCGGCCCATCGAACTAGCCAGCTGAGCTACGGCGGCTGCTAATGGCGAATGGTCTATACGTTATTTAAAAACAATTGTCGCCAAAAAGTGAAGAAAAATATAAGTATACTAGCTGACCCAGCAAACGTTGTTTTGCCATATAAATTATTTCTAGGGAATTTCTAGTGTAGAAAAAATAACTAACTTATTGTAAGTGTGTAAGGATGTGGTATATGAGTGAAAGAGGCATAGAGCGCTGTGAACGATGAAGGAATATAAAAATAACAAAACACCAAACATTATTTTTTTTTTATTTTCCAAAAAGAATCTATCTATCTACCTATCTATCTATCTATCTATCTATCTATCTATCTATCTATCTATCTATCTATCTATCTATCTATCTATCTATCTATCTATCTATCTATCTATCTATCTATCTATCTATCTATCTATCCACGCCCCTTGTCCAACGCCCATCAAATCTTATCATTAGAATGACATCTATAGGACGACGGGGTACTATATTTCAGTGTTGTACAACTTACAATTTGGAAGATATTCCATTATTAAGATCTGGCTCGTATGGGTGGTGCCACGCCCCCTCGTCCAATACTTGCCCCATTCCCTCTCTCGAAATATATGAATAAATGGTAGGTCCGTACTAAGTTTCATTGTTGAGCGACTCATAGTTCAGCAAAATATTTGGGCCACAAAAAATTTGCCACGCCCCTTGTCCAACGCCCATCAAATCTTATCAGTAGAATGTCTCATCTATGGGACGACGGGATACAAATTTTCAGTGTTGTACAACTTACAATTTGGAAGATATTCCATTATTAAGATCTGGCTCGTATGGGTGGTGCCATGCCCCCTGAAAAATAGATAGTAGCCGATTCTCAGACCTACTGAATATGCATACAAAATTTCATAAAAATCGGTCAAGCCGTTTCGGAGGAGTATGGTAACTAACATTGTGACACGAGAATTTTATATATAAGATATGTATTTTATAAAAAATACAACTTCATTTCTATTATTATTATTATTGCCGGGGAATGTGCACTGCGACCTAAAAGATCTATTGTGCCCCCTTCTTGGCCTTCACAGTTCGTCCGTGAGTCCAGTATCCAAAAGGAATCTTAGTATATATATATGCATTCCTTATGATCAAATTTGAATTTTGAATTGCCGCGCTTATCCAATCGGTAAATTTTTATTTTCTCAACGTTGGCAACACTTTTATTAGTGTTCTGTCAAATTTTGACGCTTATTGTAAGGTTAGTATTTGATTGGCGTCTATACAAAGAAGTCGACAAATTGTTGTGTGGCGATTTTTATTATGGATGAAAAATTAGAACAACGCGCGTGCCTAAATCTTTGTGTTAAAAATGAAATTTCGTGTGCCGAATCGTTGAAAATGTTACAAAAGGCGTATGGTGAAGCGTGAATGTCGAAATCACGAGCATACGAATGGTATAAAAGGTTCAAAGGCGGCCGAGAGAGCCTAGAGCACGATGAGATCCCTGCACGGCCATCAACGTCTGTTACCGAAGAAAAAATCGAATTGGCGAAGCAAACCGTGTTGGAAAATCGTTGTGTATCGATTATATAGATTGCTGTGTTGTTGAGCATCTCATTTGGATCAGCCGAACGCATTTTAACTGATGTTTTGGGCATGAAACGCGTCGCTTCTCGGCTGGTGCCAAAAAAACTGAATTTCATTCAAAAACAGCGTCGTTTTGATGTGGCCAAAGAGATGATTTCCAACGCAGACAGCGACCCAAAATTCATCGAACACATTATTACTGGTGACGAAACATGGGTTTATGAATTTTATATGCCGACCAAACAACAATCGTCCGAATGGTGCTTCGAAAATGAGCCAAAACCGAAGAGAGAGCGCCAAAGTCGGTCCAAAATCAAAGTTTGTAGTGCTGACGGTTTTCTTCGATATTCGTGGTGTGGTGCACTACGAATTCCTTCTGGAGGGCCAAACGGTCGTTTGCGTGAATCCATTCGCAAAAAAAGGCCCGATTTGTGGAAGAACAATTCATGGATTTTATACCACGATAATGTGCCATCTCATACAGACTTGATTATTTCGGAATTTTTGGCCCAGAATTCGACCAATGTCAGCTAAGCACCATACAGTCTAGACATGGCCCCGTGTGACTTTTTTCTATTTCCCAAATTACTATTGCGGGGAACGCGTTTTGAGACCATAGAGGCCATAAAAGAGAATTCGCTGCTTGAGTTGAAGGCCATACCTTTGGCGGCCTATAAAAAATGTATGGAAAATTGGATCAAACGTAAGTACCGGGACTGTGTCAAAAAAACAAAATTGTTTTATTCTTCTGGTAAATTTATTTTATCCCCTTCAAAATAAGCCCCATCTGAAGCAATACACATATGCCAACGCTTAATCCAATCGTCCATGCACTTCTGGTAAGCCGAAGCAGGTATGGCCTTCAGCTCTCGCGTCGCATTTTCTTTTATGACCTCTATGGACTCAAATCTCTTTCCACGAAGCGGTAACTTGAGTCGGGAGAACAGGAAAAAGTCACATGGTGCCGTATCTGGAGAATAGGGAGCCTGATCGATGATATTCACACTGTGTTTGTTCAAATAATCGCGAATAATGTGTGCTTTGTGACGGCGCATTATCGTGGTGCAAAATCCAGCTGTTATCGGCCCACAAATCCGGTCGTTTTCTACGAATAGCATCTCTCAAACGCCATAAGAGATGTTAAGATCGTTAGAAATCTCTCTGAGGCTCACATGACGATTTTCAAGCACGATTTTCTTCACAATTTCAACATTTTCGTCGGTATTCGATGTTGAAGGACGTCCAGAACGAGGAAAGTCTTCGACCACTTTTGAACATTTTAAACCACTCGAACGCTCTGGTTCTTGATAGAGCAGACTCCCAAATGCTTTCTGCAACATTTTAAGCGCATTGGCACAAGAAATTTCGTTCTTAAGACAAAATTTCAAACAAATACGTTGATCAACAAAATTATCCATTGTAAAATGCGACGAAGTACAAAAAGTTGACTGACGCTAACAGCTGCCAAACAAAAACTAATGATGCAATCCCGCTCAAAATTTGACACAGATGTCAGTTAAGGTCCTACCGACCTAAAAAAAATTTTTTTACCTGCATCGGGCAACGGCGGAAAATTTAAAATACACAGTCCCGGTACTTATTGATCATAGTGTATATATGCATTATCCCCATCAATAATAATAGTAATTACCATATCCTAAAACAGTTGCATTGGCCGGCATTTTGAGCTCCAGTACGCCGTTATACAGTATACAGGGTACAGGAGTGCCCTTTTGCTGATAGCTTATCCGGCTGCTCTAGTATCTCCTGGATTCATTTGTCCACAATGTATTCCAGGCTCTTACCAATAATGCGCACTGTTAGAGAGTAGGAACGTAATCGAATTGGATGGCAACGTCGGCCATGGTGATCTGGCAATGCTGTGGTTGGCATTGCCAGACTGATTGGAATATGGCGATTCAGCATGCTGAGTGCTCAGCAGGTCGGCGTCGTCAGCGACTCCCGTTAGCTAACGGTGGTCGCATGGAAAATCGTGGAGTTGCCTTTTGAATCTGCTACTGAGCAGACGTGGAAATAAAGTTTGAAAAATTAAGAAGAACCAAAAAGCGCTTTCTTAAATTTTTTGGTGCCGAAACCCGGGAATGAAATAGTTGCGCAATGGCGCAGCTCAATATTCGTGCTTTTGAGAAGGCTTCGATTATGCGCATCAAAGCTGAGACTAGTGTCCGACCGAAACCACTTTTTTGGGCCGAAACCGAATATTCGGTTCTTTTTTAATATTCGGCCGAAACCGAAACTTTCTAGTTGAAATAAAAATCACCATATCAAGCACTTTTTTCAACAAACGAATTTTACATTAAGTAAATAAAGAACAAACAAACAAACATAGCATAAATAAATAAATACTTATTAATAAAAACAATTTATTAATTTTTTAAAAACTTAAACATGAAAAAATTAACCTTTCGTACCTTACTCGCTACTATTCAAAATTAAATAATTTAATATTGTTACGAAATACTATTTCTAGTGGGCTAGTACGTATCTCTGGATTGTGCAATTTAAAATAAAAACACACTTAATTTCTCAAACGCAGTCAATAACAACCAACAGTCACTTTATTTCACAACTTTCACACTTTACGGTCTTTACACTTAATTATTTTCTTAATTACTCCGTGTGGCACCTTCACTAGTCAAAATCAGACTGACTCGCTGCGCCGCACCCGGCTGCCTTTTATACCTGTCCGGCCATCGCGCAGATCGTTCTCGCACATTCCAGAGTGGACTAAAGGTTTCCATGATGATCGCGACCATCATTGCCAGGTTGGACTAAAAGTTCACATTATCGCGGCCATCATTGCCAGGTTGAATTATGGCACGGCGCGTAGCGACAGGGTTGCTTTGCACAGCGACAGACTGTCTTATCGTTACACTGCCCACCACTTAGACTTGTTCGTCCCGAACAAGTGCCGAGGTTCCGCTGTGATAAGGCGCCAGGCGCTCCAAATGGACTACCTTCAGCTTAGCGCCTTTATTGCTGCATCGTTGGATCCTGTATACCACGTCGTTTATCCTAGTCACGACTTCGTAAGGTCCTTCCCATGAAGCTTGAAGTTTCGGAGACAAACCTTTCCTCCGCTGCGGGTTGTAGAGCATTACCAGATCGCCTTCTTGGAACCCTGCTGAGTTGGCCCGTAGATCATATCTGGCTTTCGCCTTATCGCTGACCAGTTTGGTGCGGCTCCTTATAAACTGGTGAATTTCCTCCAGTTCCGCCCGCTTATTGACCACGTAGTCCGTCTTAGCGCCTCCCGTCGTGCTGACTACCCCGAACTTCAAGTCGGCGGGTAACCGCAACTCAGTGCCGAACACTGCTCGGGCTGGAGTGAGTGATGTCGTGTCGTGCGGGGCTGACCTATACGCCATCAGGAACAGGGGGATATGCGTGTCCCAATCCTTTTGATTCCTGCCTACCACTTTCCGCAGGTATTCCTCCAGTGTCCGGTTAAAGCGTTCCACCATGCCGTCGGACTGTGGGTGCAAAGGAGTGGTACGCGTTTTCCTTATTCCCAGCAGCTCACACACTTCCTTGAATACCGCAGACTCGAAATTCCGGCCTTGATCCGAGTGCAACTCCAACGGAACTCCGAACCTGGCTACCCAGTTGTTTACCAGCTTTTCCGAGATCGTAGTGGCCTCCTGATTAGGAATAGGGTACACTTCGGGCCATTTGCTGAAGTAATCCATTACCACCAGCACATATTTGTTGCCTTGAGTGCTAGTTGGGAATGGGCCGGCGACGTCCATAGCAATCCGCTCGAAGGGCGCTCCCACGTTGTACTGCTGCATGCGGCCTCGAGATCTTCTTGTCGGCCCTTTCGCGGCTGAACATCGGTCGCAGCTCTTAATCCACTCGGCTACAGACTCCTGACATCCTACCCAGTAGAATCGTCTTTTTATTTTGGCGACGGTTTTGGTGATGCCCAGGTGCCCTCCACTGGAGTCGTTATGGTATGCCTCGATGACCTCGTTGATTCTGCATTTCGGCACTACCATTAGGGAGTTGCTGGTCCGTCCATCCGCGCTCTCCCATTCGCGGTACAGGCATCCTTCTTTCAGCCGCAGACTTTTCCACTGTGCCCAGTAAGCCTTAGCGATCGGGCTTTCACCGGCCATCTCCTGCCAGTCTGGACGTGCGCCTTGCTCTCGACGATTTTTGCAAGATCCGCATCCTCACGCTGGTCCTTTTGTAGCCTCTCCCCAGACCACTCTTCCTCTGGCATAACGCTTATCAACCGGACGTCCACTATCTGTTCTTTGCTTTCGGCTCGCGAGCACTGCCTGCATTCGACTTTGCACGGACGGCGTGACAAGGCATCGGCATTTCCATGGCTACTGCCCTTGCGATGCTCTATCGTGTAGTCGTAGCTCTGCAGTCGCTCGATCCACCGCGCCAATTGCCCTTCAGGATCCTTAAAGTTCAGGAGCCATCTCAATGCCGCATGATCTGTGCGCAGGCGAAACCTTTGTCCATACAGATATTTGTGGAAGTGTTTTACGCAGTCCAATACCGCCAGCAGTTCTCTCCGTGTCACACAGTAGTTGCGTTCCGGTTTCGATAGAACCCTACTGTAGTACGCTATCACTTGTTCCTGGCCGTCTATTATCTGTGATAGCACACCGCCAATACTATGCCCGCTCGCATCCGTATCCAGCACAAACATCTCTCCAGGCACGGGGAAGGCCAGAATTGGAGCAGTGCACAGTTTTTCCTTCAGACGTGCAAAAGCCTGTTCCTGCTCCTCGTTCCACTCGAAAGCTTGGCTCTTTTTCGTCAGTTTGTGCAAGCTGCTGGCTATGTTCGCGAATCCCGGAACAAATCGGCGGTAGTATGTGCACAGGCCCAGGAAACTGCGGAGTTCGTGTAGATTGCGTGGCCGGGGCCACTCCTTCACCGCCGTGATTTTGCCTTCATCCGTATGTACTCCGCGGGCGGAAACCGTATGACCCAGATACTTGACCTCTTTTTGGAACAGCGAGTACTTCTTCGGGTTGAGTTTAAGCCCAGCTTTTTGTATCCGCTCGAATACCTCCTTTAGCTTTCCCAGGTGGTCGTCGAAGCTTTTACCCATCACGATTATGTCGTCGAGGTACACCAGGCACGTCCGCCAATGCAGCCCCTTTAGCACGCGTTCCATTAGCCGCTCGAATGTTGCTGGTGCGTTGCAGAGTCCAAACGGCATGATGGTGAACTGCCACAAACCATCACCAACACTGAAAGCCGTTTCTCCTTGTCCTTGTCTGCAAGCTCTACCTGCCAATAGCCGCTGCGTAAGTCGAGCGTGGAGAACCACTGTGTGCCTGACAGCGTGTCCAGGGTGTCATCGATCCGCGGTAGTGGATAACTGTCCTTCTTGGTCACATCATTGAGCTTCCGATAGTCCACACAAAACCGGGTACTGCCATCCTTTTTCTTGACTAGCACGACCGGCGAGCACCAGGGGCCCGAAGAAGGCTCTATGACCTTCTCTTTCCGCATGTTTTCGATCAAATTTGTGACCTCTTCCCTCTTGGCCAGAGGAACTCGTCTTGGTGGTTGGCGAATCGGTTTTGCACTTCCGGTGTCGATGTTGTGCTTCACTATGGCTGTTCTTCCGCCTGCTTCTGCCGCAAATATTGACCCATAGTGCTGCAGGAGTGACCTCGCCTTCTGTTTCTGCTTGGCCGTCAACTCGCTGCTCCACTGGTTCTCCTGCGGTATGGCTACAGCTTCCTTACACTCGCCAATTACCTCATCTTTCTTGACATATCTGGGTGCATTCAGGGGGTTCAGTATTCTGACTGGTATTCTGCCATTCTTAGGTTCCACTAATGTACGTCCGATGATGATGTTGTCGTGTCCTTGATTCGGTGCTTCTACAACCCACAGCCGACTCGTCCCATCGTCCTCGTCCACCTTTGCCCACACAATCGCCTCGGAGTTCGCTGGTATCCTCCTGTGTTGACACGATACAACCTTCCTTACCGCCACGCTTCGCTCATAGCCGGTGTGCAGCGGGAATTCAACGTTGGCATATCTCAGCACATTTTCCTTCAGGTCCAGCGTAAAACCGTGCCTAATCATGAAATCCACGCCGATAATCACGTCGTCCATTATATCCGCGACGATGAACTCATGTTCCAGGCTGCTGGTGCCGATAGTAATCGTTTTTGTAACTTTCCCTCTTACCGGCGCGCGCTCGCCAGTCGCAGTCCGCAGCTGTATGCCATGCAGCGGTTCCCAGTTCTTCAGCAGCTTCCTTTTTATGATCGAATATGACGCTCCAGTATCCAGTGTCAACACGAACAACTTTCCATCTATCCTTCCTTCAATTGTCAAGCTGCTGGGCTGTCGTTTCAGCTGTGAGACAAGGACGGTGGGGCGGCAGATTGTGGGGATCAGCTCACGCCCCTTTGGGCTGACCCGTTTTAGTTTAACGACTCGCCGTCCTCAGCCCTGCGCTTGTTGGCTGGGCCTCGATTGTCAGTATTCCTCGCTTCAGGCGATTGCGCACGAGAACGGGAACGCCTCTTTTGTTGGCGGCAGTCTCGTGATATGTGGCCCTGCTTGCCACATACCCAGCAAACAACTTTAGAGGAGACCACCCGTGGCCTGCCCGGTGGCTCAAAGCTTGTTGCCTGGATCGCAATGTCGTTGTCCGGCTGGATCTGGCGTATCCTTGCAGGTGCATACCGAGTGCTCCCAATCCATGTCGCCTCGTATGTCATCGCGCTGGTCACCGTCTCCCTAAATGTCGGCTTGCCCATCATCAACGCACTGCGACGTGTCTCCGAATCATGAAGACCTTCAATAAACGCCTCAATCTTCATCCTCTCGAGATCATCAGCGCCGAAGGACGGGTAGCACAGCTGTACGAGCCGCTCAATGTCTGCTGCATATGCCTGCAGCGCCTCGTTGGCCCTTTGCCTGCGATTCTTCAGCTCACAGTAGTACAGCGTTCTGTTGTGCTCGTCGCTGTATTTGGCTGCCAGCGCCCTTATGACGGTCTCGTACTCACTTCGTAAACATTCTGGAACTGATTTTATTACCTCAGCCGCAGCACCTTTAAGAGCCAGCGCCAATCTCCGACCTTTCCTTACATCGGTCCACTGATTTTCCAGAGCAGCCAGGTCGAATTGCAGCTTGAATGTATCGAACGGCGTAGTCCCATCATAAGTAGGCACTTCTGCTCGGCTGGCAACACTTTCCGGAACCGGCGGCAACCATTCTCGCGGCTGTACCTCCCTAAGCCGCTCGTCCATTTTTCTGTGCATCGAATCTTCCAGACTGTCAACTCGTTTGTTCAAGGACTCATCCAGGTTGTCAACTCGTCTGTTCAGGGATTCACCCATTTCGTCAACTCGTTTGTCCCAATTGACCATTCGCGTCTCGAGATGCTCAACTTTCACGTTCAGCCTATCGGAAATTTCCTCCACCTTCTGCTCTATGCGCGCAGAATTTCCCGCCATTTCTCGATTTGCAGTTTCGACTTTTGCCGAAATTTCGAGATTCGTAGTTTCCAGCTTCGCTGCCATCTCTTGATTCGCAGTTTCCATTTTCGCTGCCATCCGCGCCGACATTTCGCGATTTTCATTTTCCATTTTGGCTGCCATTTCACGGTTGGAAGTCTCGAACATGCCTTTAAGTGCAACCATTAGCTGGCTCATGTCCAATGCTTGTGGTGGCGCAGCCGCTGCGGCCGTACTTTGCATCGACGCAGCACCCGCAGGCGATTCCTCCACTTTGGCCGACGAATCTAGCTCCTGCGTCCCGAACTCGTGCGCAGTCCAATCAATGCCTCGTGATTCACACGCCTCTCGCAAGCGCAGCTGCAACTCCACCTTTCTGCCAGCAGTCGGCAAATTCCAAGCGGCCAGCTCCTTCTTCAGCTGGTCCACCTTCAGTTGCTCCAGTCTAACCATGTCTGCGTTTTATAATTAATTTTTTTTTTTTTACTTTCAGTAACACAATCCCACTTCTGACACCAAATGTTACGAAATACTATTTCTAGTGGGCTAGTACGTATCTCTGGATTGTGCAATTTAAAATAAAAACACACTTAATTTCTCAAACGCAGTCAATAACAACCAACAGTCACTTTATTTCACAACTTTCACACTTTACGGTCTTTACACTTAATTATTTTCTTAATTACTCCGTGTGGCACCTTCACTAGTCAAAATCAGACTGACTCGCTGCGCCGCACCCGGCTGCCTTTTATACCTGTCCGGCCATCGCGCAGATCGTTCTCGCACATTCCAGAGTGGACTAAAGGTTTCCATGATGATCGCGACCATCATTGCCAGGTTGGACTAAAAGTTCACATTATCGCGGCCATCATTGCCAGGTTGAATTATGGCACGGCGCGTAGCGACAGGGTTGCTTTGCACAGCGACAGACTGTCTTATCGTTACAATATTATATGCTAAAAAAAATAAGTTTATTTACATTGCTGGCATCTAAATTACTCCTCCTTTCACTATATATCTGCTACACAATAAAATGTAAAAAATATTCTAGAAAGTTTCGGTTTCGGCTATTCGGCCATTTTTTGGCCGAAACTGAAACCGAAACCACTTATTTGGGCCGAAACCGAAACCGAATATTCGGTCGGACACTAGCTGAGACCGACGTTGATGGCTATGCTCCAGACAAGATTAAGATTGTGCTCACGCTGCGTCGGATGCAAATGCACTTCGATCGTGTTACGCATGCACATTTGGATTTGGTGGGTGCAGCTACTAGTGATGAATTGTCTAGTCACGATGAGTTGATGGCGCAAATCGAGGGCACGTATGATGAAGTCCGTGTCCGGCTGCAACGGTTGATGGCAGCCGAACTGAACGAGGGGCCCGATATTGAGTCGGCCCGAATGCATGGTCAGCTACATGATGTGCGTCTGGACCCGATCAAGCTTCCTGAATTTGATGGTCGCCAGGAGAACTGGTTGGCGTTCCGAGATTTGTCCGAGTCGTTGGTACACACTCGAGTAGACGTGGATGACACGTACAAGTTGAGTCGGCTGCGGCAGTGCATCAGTGCTCTGTACACGCTACCCATGATGGGTAGCGTGTACAGAGGAGGCTAGGAATTGTTGTGGCAAGAGCTCCGACGTCGCTACGATAATCCACGCAGACTCATTGAGGCGCACGTATGTGGCCTTTTTGATCTTCCGTCTCATCCAGAGGAGACCCAGCGGAATATTCGTAATGTAGTTGACGTCACTCGCGGCATGATTCGTGCACTGGATGTGCTGAAGCTACCGACTGACCAGTGGGATGCGGTGCTGTTCCCGCTCCTGATGCGGAAGCTCCCAAGGAATACGGGCTCCCAGTGGGCTCTAAGAAACAGAGGGGACGATGTGCCGTTTGTAATGAGAATGCTGGTCGACATCGAAGAGTATGCCGATCATCTGCAGGCTACGACATCCATCGGTTCCAGGACAGCTCAGACCAGGACCACGGCTCTACCGGCGAGGGGCCAAAACGCTCAACGCACCATGAGGGCTCATGTAGCTGGGCCCGCCTCACAATCAGCCACCACTGTGTGTCCTTGCTGCGCCTTGGCACAAGGGTTGATAGGGTGCCAGGTATTCAGAAGTTTTCCCGTTCAACAGCGGTGGAACTTTGCTAAGGCCCACTCACGTTGCTTCAACTGTTTGGGTGATGGACACGGGACTCGAAAGTGTTCATCTGGTGTTTGCAACATCTGTCAGCAGAAGCACAACACATTACTGTGTCGCTCAGGCTCTGGCAGCAAGTCTGCTCCTACACATGCAGGCACCCTGGAGGCGGGCCGGGCAGCAGACACCACACAGATGCAGGCAGCTGGCCCTACAGCACCACAAGTTCTACCACGGCAGCAATGACTCACCGACAACGTGCAGTCATTCTGCGTCCATGGCGGCAATGTCGTGTTGCTTGCAACTGCAAACGCATTGTTATCGGATCGTCATGGAATTGATCACCACTGCAGAGTCTTGTGTGATGCTGGGTCTCAGGTGAGCTTTCTCACTGAATCCGTGTTTAATGTTTTGAATCTTCATAGACGACGAGGCAACCTCTCTATCGAAGGAATTGGTGCTACAATGAGCACACGAACACGCGGTCAGGTCACGCTCAGATTACGATCACATTGTGACAGAACCTTTGAGTTACAATTCAACGCATACTTGCTGCGCTCTATAGTGTCGACCACGCCTAGAACGTACATTGATGTGGACAGTTGGGTCCGTTTGCGTGATCTGCAGCTGGCTGACCCGACTTTTGGTACACCAGGACGTATCGATGTCCTCCTCGGTGCCGACATCTTGGGGATGATTCTTCAGGACGGAATCGTCACAGGTGCGGATAATGCGGAACCGTGCGCGATGCGGACTCGCTTCGGTTGGGTGGTGTTCGGGCCTGCTACAGCCAACACACCCATCTCTTCTCTGCATACACTGAGAGCTGTCACATGTATGAGAGACCAACGGCTCGATGAGCTGCTTCGTAGATTCTGGGAGCTGGAGAAACCCGCAGGCCCATGGACATTTGCTAAGAGATCTTCGAGAGCACCGTATCGCGCTAAGCAGATGGTCGATACGTGGTGCAGATTCCTTTCCGGCCGAATGCATCGGTGCTCGGAACCTCGTACGCTTCGGCATTGCGTCAATTTCTTCATCTGAAACGAAAGTTGATGGGCAACCCAGGCGTCCGAGACAAGTACATTGAATTCATGAGGGAATATAGCGCCCTTGGGCATATGGCGGCGATTCCGGATCAACGTGTCGATCCGCGGCAATCGTATTATATTCCACACCACGCCGTTACAGCGAAATTTCGGGTGGTATTCAATGCGTCAGCTAAGACGACTACTGGCGTGTCACTAAACAACACCCAACTATCCGGGCCGCAGTTACAAGATGCGCTCGTGGATATTATTCTTCGTTTTCATCGGTCGGCTATCGCGATCACGCCCGACATCGAGAAGATGTTTCGACAAGTGCTGGTCGACCTCCGCCATTGGAATTAGCAATTGATTCTTTGGCGTGAATCACCCAGCGAACCAGTACGTACATATGCGTGACTTTTGGTATGGCTTCGGGTCCATACAACGCGATACGCGCATTACGGCAATGCGCTGTCGACAATAAACATGCGGTTCAAGATGAGAGCCGGGCAGCGGCGGCTCGGTTAAGTATACTGAACAACTTTTACGTCGATGATTTCCTTGACAGTGCAGACAATCAAGGTCTGGCGACCACTCTCGCGAAGGACATCGACACCATTTTGCAAGAAGGCAAGTTCAAGTTGCGGAAGTGGAATTCTAATTGTAAACAGACCCTGGCAGCAATCACGGGCTCCGGGGCGTCTGCGTCCGAGCTCAACCTTAGCGACTCGGATACGACCGAACTTGGGCTACACTGGAATCCTATACAGGACGAGCTATTCTATAGGATTGAGCCGCGGTACGCGAATGCGGTGCAAACCAAACGCACGGTTCTCAGCGAGGTTGCTCATCTTTACGATCCAACTGGAGCACTTTCGCCGGTCATTATTGTGGCGAAGATATTCATTCAGACTCTTTGGAAGGCAGGTCTGGAGTGGGACGCAGAACTGCCGATCAAACTACAGGAGCCGTGGCTGACGTTCCGGAATGCGTCGCTTGCTCAAATCCGTGTTCCGCCTTGGCTTGGTATGAAACAGGCTGCAACGATAACGCTGCACGGCTTCTGTGATGCGAGTAGTCGAGCCTACGCTGCTGTTATTTATGTACGCAGTGTGGACGAGGACGGGCACTCATCAGTTAGATTGGTGATGGCTAAGACCAAGGTGGCACCGGTGAAGGCTGCCACCATTCCACGGCTGGAGCTATGTGCAGCTCACTTGTTCACCGTGACCCTTAACAGTGTAAGCAGGCACTCAGACGACACAATGTGAAGTACACCTTGTACAGTGATTCAACCATCGTCTTATGCTGGCTGCGAAGGCCGGCGTCAACATGGAAACAGTATGTTTCGAATCGAATTTCCTTTATTCAGGAGAACTCCGACAGCAGTTGTTGGAGACATATTCACACTAAATTCAGCCCTGCGGACTGCTCAAGCTGCGGGATTGCTCCGGCAACTCTTGAGCACCATAAGCTGTGGTGAAAAGGGCCTCCATGTATCGAGTCTGACGAGAATATCGGGGAACTTCCCGCGATGACGTGCAACGAGCGGTACTCCTTTGATGTCGAGACCAAACCAATCAAGGTCCTAATAGGAATTACAGCGGCATCGAAACTTATGACGTCTTGGGTCGATGGCAGACGCATTCCTCTGGTCGACAGATTCAGTAAGCTCAGCAGCTTGCTCAATGCGACAGCGCGCGTCCGGCGGTTCCAGCCGGCTTATCGGGTGACCCGGGCCAATCCGGTCATCAGTCCTGAGGAACGGGAGAGGGAGCTACTCTGGCACATCCGCGAGGTGCAGAGTAAGGCTTTCACCAATGATCTTAACCGTCTTGCTTCTCATTCCAGTGTAGACACAAGTAGCAGTTTGCTCACAGTGGCACCATTCCTGGATGGTGACCACATTTTGCGAGTTGGTGGTCGGCTGAACAACGCAGACTTGACGTATGACCGGCGACATCCCATCATCATTCCACGCGGCAGCACTCTGGCCAGACTTCTCGTCGCGGAGGCTCACAAAATCTGCCTGCATGGGGGCATCCAGGAGATGCTTCAGTTTTTGCGTCAACGGTTTTGAATTGTCCATTCCCGCGTGCTCGTGAAATCTTGGGTGCACCGGTGGCATCAACGGTGGCATTGCCTCGCTCGACCGTGGCGCCACCGTTTTCGAATTCTGGGTTGGATTATTACGGCCCATTGAACGTGGGGATTGGCGGCAAGCGATCCAATTAGGCTTACCACCTTTTTAAAATGACTGTGGAGGACACTGAAAAATACTGCAAACAATCATACAGTTTTAGTTTTTAGAGTACAGAGTGTACATGTTAAACTTTTACTTTACTTTACTTTAAATTTTTGTATATAACTATACATACATATAGTATATAATTCATAAGTATGTACACCCATACCTCGCTTTGTGTCGTTTCGTTTTGCGTTGTTTCGAAGTTGCGTCGCTGCTGAATTAGTACTAATTTTCACTGTGCGTCGTTAGATTTTCGAAGTTGCGTTGTTTTGGGTTCGAGTCTTTAATTGTTTTTTTTTTAATTTTCTTTTTTTTTCTAAAAGATGACACGACTTTTGTTTCTAATTGCGCCATGCCATCAAAACTCGGGGATTCCCTTTCTAAGTGAAAATCAACGCAAACATTGGACCAATTTTTTGTGAAAGAAAGCCGACTTACGACAACAGCCACTATGGACTCATTAGACAGTGATTCATTTTTATTTTGTTTTTATAAATTATTTGAATATTTTATTTTGTTTTAATTGAATTTCTTTTTTTTGTTTTTTGTATGTATGTAATAAAATTTTATATTATTTTTGTTTTTTAAATGTTTAGTTTGTTTAATTTTCTTTTCAAAATGTTGTATTTTCGTAACCCTGGAACCTATCTTCGATCTTTACATAGTTTGCTATAGAAAATCATAATTCACTTTGCGTCGTTTCAGTTTGCGTCGTGTTTTTTGGAACGTAACCACGACGCAAAGTGAGGTATGGGTGTATAGAGAAAAAGCTTCCAAAAAATTTTAACATATAAACATGAACATAACATAGCATAAAAACTGCATCAAAACATAAGTACGAAAACAATTTACAAAAATAATTCATTCATTTACGTAAATATATATCTTTTTTAAAGACTATTTGCTTTTAATTAAATATTTGTCATTGCTTTTTGCTGCTTTTATCAGACTTATATTGCATTTAATGAGATCATAAACTCAACTCAGATTATTATGATGCATTTCGTGCTTGCTAACAAAGGAAATAGTAGTTTCGTGTTCGTGGAGGACATTTTACCCTCTTTGGAGGACATTTGAGTAATTTGGAGGACTGTCCTCCACAATGGAGGATGGGTGTTTTGTGTGTATGGCCAGCCGGGCTATCCACATCGAACTGGCAGAGGATCTATCCACTCGGGCGTTTCTGGATGTATTCGACCGGTTCGTCAGCCGCAGGGCCTACTGTGCAAATCTTTTCAGCGACAATGGTACTCAGTTTGTCGGCGCAGACCGGGTGTTGAGTCAAGACCTTAGTGAATGGAACAATGACCATGCACAACAACATGTCGCCAGTGCCGGTGTTAACTGGCAATTCATCTTCCCAGCGGCGCCGCACCACGGCGGTCTCTGGGAAGCAGCAGTTCGGTCCGCCAAGAAGCATCTGCTGAGGGTTGTGGGTCGAACCTCACTGCGTTACCACGAACTCTCTGCGCTACTCACCAAGATGGAGGCCTGCCTGAATTCCAGGCCGATCGTCGAGCTACATGATGCGCAGGATGGTGGCGCGGCGTTAACCCCCGGCGATTTCTTGGATGGCCGCCCGCTGACGTCACGACCCGAACGGTCACTGCCGGACGCACCCGCCATCGAGTACAACAGCGAGAGGCTAGGACCAGATGGCCTATTTGTAAAACACACATGCAAGCGTGCCGTACAGAAGGTTGTGCGGCTCACAGGAGCAGCCGACGATATTCCGAACCTGGACGGTTTGGCCGGGCAGGAATGTTAGAGAGTAGGAACGTAATCGAATTGGATGGCAACGTCGGCCATGGTGATCTAGCAATGCCGTGGTTGGCATTGCCAGACTGATCGGAATATGACGATTCAGCATGCTGAGTGCTCAGCAGGTCGGCGTCGTCAGCGACCCCCGTTAGTTAACGGTGGTCGCATGGAAAATCGTGGAGGTGCCTTTTGAATCTGCTACTGAGCAGACGTGGAAATAAAGTTTGAAAAATTAAGAAGAACCAAACGGCGTTTTCTTACACCCACCATAAATAGTGGACGATATGATTATGGTTGGCTCAGTTCTTTGTCCGGTTTGCGAAGCAGGACCAGCCTCTACTTTTTCCATTGGTCTGGAAACACGGCTTCTTTGACGCACGCATTCTATAGTGCCGTAAACACTTCGTGTTTCTTGACGCGGTCATGTCCCGGGGACTGGTTTTGAACCACTTTAAGTAGCGTCGTCAGGACCTCCTCAGTACTAACCACGGGTATCGCATTCTCCTTGCAACGGAAATACCGTTGCTACTACGCGATTCATTAGCACCGGGCACGTTGGTGCCCTAAGGTCTTTTACTCACTCATGACTACGCTCATGACCGTCCGTTGCGCAAAACTCAATAAGTATTTCACGTTCTTTCGGAGCTCTTGGAAGCATTTGTTCTTGTATATTTCCTTTGAAGGTCTTCATACACTTCCTGATCGTCGCGATCTCGTCGGTTCACCAGCACACGGGAGATCTTGTTGTTACTTTTCGCTACCTCTTCGGGCAGGGCCGCTGCGGTTGGTTCCTCCTTGTGCTCCAAACGACATCAAAAGCTTCGGCATCGAAAGCCGCATTTCGTCAGATGAGTGCTTACACTTGGCGCTCGCGTATGTGAGACGTCAATGGACTTTTAAAGTTACCTTCTGTAGCGGTTTGGTCACTTCCTGTGTATATATTGGGGACGTTGGACTAGCTGCCAGGTCTATGATGGACCTACCCCTGACCGTGCCACCGGCATACTAGCCCGGCGTGTTCAAAAGCACAAGTTCAAGGGACGCAAAACGGTCCGCAACTCGGCCCTTAGCGTTTGTGTGGCGACTGTCCCACTCTCTCACTTTGCAAGTAATATTATTATTTATTTACTTTACTTATTTAAAGAATCGCCTAGAATTAATTAACAATTCATACAGATTAACAACCAATGAAGAAAGATAAAATTAATATAATTATATTACACTACTCGACAAATAGGCTTATCGCGTGCACCTAAAAACAAAAGTATTTTTTAGATTTACTTTGGGCCGCTTAACACGAAACTGGAAATCGAAAAAATTTGTTAAGACGCGTTTTCGAAAAACCAGATTTATCCCTGTTGTTTCAGTTATAAGCACATATCTCGTAAACGAATCATCCGAATAACACAAGTGGTCCGTCGTTCAGAAGATAACGTGTTATAAATTACGAATCATCCGAATAACAAAAGTGGTCTGTCGTTCAAAGGTACCTGTTATCTTATCTATATACATATAATTGTACCTCCGCTGAGACGGAATTTTTTTAAAATTCGGGGTCTAAAAGGGTAAAACATGGGTTAAAGTGTTGAAGAAACGCGATTTAATGGACACGCGCTTTGGGGGGTCAACAATGGGTTAAGGTGCGTATACGGGAAGACTACGAAAAAACCATGAACCGATGGGCCTATTGACCTCAAAGTTGGTGGAAACACTTACTTACTTAACTGGCCATAACAACCCGTTATCGGGTTACGGCCTGCCGCAAAACTTCTCTCCAGGCGCCTCTGCTTCGCGCGCGCCTTCTCCAATTGGTCACCCCAAGAGATACCAGGGCCTCTTCCACTTGGTCCTTCCACCGGAGACACGGCCTCCCTCTTCGCCGTCGACCTCCAACCATCGCATCGAACACCTTTTTCGCCGGAGCTTCGTCGTCCATGCGGCAGACATGGCCGAGCCAGCGTAGCCGCTGGATGTTAATTCGCTGCGCTACGTCCATGTCCTTATACAGCTCATACAGCTCGTTATTGGTTCGTATGCGATAGTCGTCACCAACACGAACAGGGCCGAAGATTTTGCGAAGTACCTCTCGAAGCACCTCTCGAACACTCCAAGGGCCACTATGTCGTTTCGTGTCATTGTTCATGCTTCAGCGCCATACAGGAGCACAGGCAAGATGAGCGTCCTATAGAGTGCAAGTTTTGTCGGTCGAGAGAGGTCTCTACTTCTCAATTGCCTACCGAGACCGTAGTAGCACCTGTTGGCAAGAGTAATCCTTCGCTTTATCTCCAGACTGACATCATTGCTGATGTTTATGGCGGTGCCAAGGTAGACGAATTCCTTGACAACTTCAAAGGTATACCTGTCGGCCTCGACGTGAGACCCTAACCGCTGCGAGTCCCTGCGTGTAGACAGCATATACTTCGTCTTGCCCTCATTTACCACCAGACCCATTTTGGCAGATTCTCTTTCGATAGCCGCAAATGCAGCGGTGACATCTCGCTTGTTACGCCCGATGACATCAATGTCATCAGCGTAGGCAAGGAGCTGGACACTTTTGTTGAAGATTGTGCCATTACGATGTACACCGGCCTTGCGCAGAACACTCTCCATGGTGAAGTTGAAGAGGTCGCAGGACAAAGGATCGCCCTGTCTGAATCCTCGAACAGTATCAAATGGGTCGGAGAGGTCA
This sequence comes from Melieria picta, assembly GCA_964056695.1. Taxonomy (NCBI): domain Eukaryota; kingdom Metazoa; phylum Arthropoda; class Insecta; order Diptera; family Ulidiidae; genus Melieria; species Melieria picta. Next base: position 68,164,624 of record OZ057400.1, read on the forward strand.
CTTTCAACCTTGACGGAGCTGCGCGTATTGCTCAACGTCGCTCTGCAAAGTTTCACGAGCTTTGCAGGGATACCAAGTTCAGACAATGCGGCATATAGGCGATCCCTTATCGGGCTATCGAATGCTGCCTTGTAATCGATGAAGAGATGGTGTGTATCGATTTGATTCTCATGGGTCTTCTCCAGGATTTGGCGTAGAGTGAATATTTGGTCAATGGTGGACTTATCAGGTCTAAAGCCGCACTGAATAGGTCCAATCAGCGCCTTGGCGAATGGCTTTAATCTATCACATAGTACGCTCGTCAGGACCTTGTATGCAATGGGAAGTAGGCTGATACCCCTGTAGTTGGCGCATATTGTTGAGTCGCCTTTCTTCAGCACAGGGCAAAGGGCACTGAGGTTCCAATCGTTGGGCATTCGTTCCTCCAGCCATATTTTGCAGATGAGATGATGCATGCACCCAATCAGCTCACCGCCGCCGGCCTTGAACAATTCAGCCGGTGGCCCATACGGCCCTGCAGCTTTATTGTTCTTGAGTCGCTGGATAGCGACCCGGATCTCGTCATGGCTGGCCGGTGGCACATCCGCACCGTCGTCGTCGATTGGTGCCATCTGGACATCTTCACCACTGGCGGTATTGTTCCTTTCGTCGCCTGCGAGCAGCTTGGTGAAGTGCTCCTTCCACAACCTCAGCACACCCTGCGCATCCGTAACCAGATCCCCGTTTTCGTCTCTGCAAGAAGATGCCCCGGGCTTAAATCCTTCCGTGAGACGCTTAACTCTTTGGAAGAATTTTCGGGCGTCATTCCTGCTCCTGCACTCCTCGATTTCCTCACGCTCGCGCCTTTCTTGCTCCCGTTTCTTGCGTCTAAAAAGGCACCTCTCTTTCTTCCTCTCCTCCCGGTATTTTTCTGTCATGGCTCGCGTGGCGGCCGACTGCAGGGTCTTCTTGTAGGCAAAATTCTTCACTGCAGTGGCTGCGCGACACTCTTCATCGTACCATTGGTTTTTTGGTGGTGGGCGTCGAAAACCAAGGACATTTTCTCCGGCGGCGCGCATAGAGTGTGATAAGTGAGCCCATAATCCGCCGATGTCATCAGGTGGAGAGGGTGAGCGACCGAGCTGGTTGGAGAGTTGAGCGGAGTAGGCTTCGGCTACCCCTTGTGATCGCAGCTTACTGATGTCCAGCTTTCTTCGCAAACTAGGTTGTGCGGTCTTCGCTGCGCAAAGACGCATGCGTACCTTGGCTGCAACAAGGTAGTGGTCCGAGTCGATGTTGGGTCCTCGGAACGTGCGCACATCTGGAATGCTAGAAGCATGCCTTCCATCAATCACAATGTGATCAATCTGGTTGCGGGTGGATTGATCGGGGGATAACCAGGTGGCCTTGTGGATATCGAGGTGCTGGAATCTGGTGCTACTAACTACCATGTTTCGTGCCGCGGCGAAATCGATCAGCCTCAGACCGTTGTTCGAAGTGGTCCCATGGAGGCTGAACTGCCCGACTGTGGGGCCAAAGATGCCTTCTCGCCCGACCTTTGCGTTGAAGTCCCCGAGGACAATTTTGACGTCGTGGGCCGGGCACCTGTGGTGGAAACACTGCAAATAAAAAAAGTGTGACACGTGTTTCTCATTTTTTTGGAAAATTAAAACTTAAAGGGGTGAACCAAGGGTTTATAGTTTGTATGAAGAAACATGATTTTTTACGCCTTTTGACTTCAAAATTGGTGAAAGTACTCTTAGTGAAAAATAATTCGATACGTGTTTTCACTTTTTTTGAAAATCGATATCTAACGAGGTCAACAAAACTGTTACCCCAAGTTTGTATGGAGAAACAAAATTTTATGGGCCTTTTGACTTTAAACTTAGTGAAAGCACTTAACATGTGAAATAACTCGATAATTCGATTCAACGACGGGTTAAGAGAGAAAAACATTAATTAATGGATCTATTGACTTCAAATTTGGTGAAAGTACTCTTAGTGAGAAATAATTCGACACGTGTTCTTTAGTTTTTGGAAAAACTGATGGGGTGTAATGTGGGGCGGAACGCGTTCGCGTTTAATCATAGTTCTGTTGAGACTGACTTATACTGACTTAAACGGACCAAGCGGGCAGGCCAGTAATCGTGGGAATATGCTATCGCAGCGGTCTGCACTCTTAGTACGTGGTGCTTTTTGGTAGGTGACCGCTTGAGAAATAATTAGATGAGTATTTTTTCATAAAAATCTGACGGGATCAACAAAGGGTTAAGAAGAACGTGATTTATTGGTCCCATTGGTTGGTTGGTTGGTTGGTTGAAGTGGCTGACTCACAGTCCCCCTGCAAGTCACAATTAGCGCATAGACGCCGTTTTGATACCACATGCTCACCGAAAACTAAACCTGGTTAGTAGTATGACTAAATCCACCTGGTAGAATTTAGGTATCCAAGAAGATTCCCCAGACTTACTGTCGAGCAGTCGGTCGAACAAGTAAGGAAGTGTTTCCCTAGAGACTTAAATCTTGCCCTTGCCAAAGCTGGGCAGTGTCAGAGGAAGTGGTTTGGTGTTTCTTTCTCATCTAAATTTCCACAGCTCCTGCAGTGGGTATTGAAGGGGATGCTTAGCCTCTCTGCATGTGGACCTATGGTCCAGTGGCCTGTAATGACCGCCGTAAGCCTAGCGACGTCCGTGCGAGATTTGTAGATAAGCTCGCGGGATCTCTGCTCATTGTAGGAGGGCCACGTCTCCCGCGAGGTACGACAGGAAGTCAGCGACTTCCACCTCCGATTTGCAAGACTGAGATAGTGCAGATAGCAGCCCCTCCTGACAACTTCCAAAGGCGTCGGAACCGAGACACCCAGTGATGCGTCAAGCGAGGCCCCTGAGCGCGCCAACTCGTCCGCTCTCTCATTCCCTTCAATGTTCCTATGGCCGGGAACCCAGATGAGGGTGATATCAGCACAACGACTTAGCGCGTCCAGAGCCGTCTTACACTCCTCGACCAGCCTTGACTTGACCGTGGTAGATTGTAGAGCCTTTATTGCTGCCTGGCTGTCAATGAATATTGCAACCTTGCACCTATCGGTGATATGTCTCTCTACCAGTCGGCAGGCTTCCCTGACCGCCAGGACTTCTGCCTGAAAAACTGTGGCATCATTAGGTAGACGTATGGCTTCATTTATCCCCACGTGCTGTGAGTATACCCCCGCACCCACCCCGCACGCCATTTTGGATCCATCCGTAAGGATGTGTATGTCGTATTCATTGAAAAGACTAGTCCTTTCCCATTCGGCCCTCGAAGGGAATTTCGCCCCGAAATCCTTTTGAAAGCATAGGTACGGCACGATATAGTCAGTCATCCCACTAAACTTAACGTTTGGTACTGTACTTAGCACTTTGCTGTGCCCATAACTACGTTCCGCCCAACAACCAATCGCCTTGAGCCTAGCTGCGGAGTTGAGGGTGATGTGCATTATATGCATGTCAATAGGGAGAAAGTGTAACAGTGATGCCAACACATGCTGATCGCTGAATCCTGCTGAGCTTCTGGACCAAATAGCTCCTGCTTAGAGCCGGCCACCAAACCAATGATCCGTAGGTTAGGATTGGACGCACTATGGCCGTGTACATCCAGTGGGTGATGTGGGGGTGCACGCCCCATCTTTTTCCAAACAACCTGTTGCAAGAGTAAAAAGCCACGAAGGCCTTCCTGACCCGTAGCTCAATATTTGATCTCCAGTTTAGCTTTGCGTCCAGCAGAACCCCGAGATATTTGGCTTTAGCTGATAGCTTCAGCTGCTGCCCGTTCAGCGATGAAAGGTTAAAAAGTGGAATTTTGGTCTTAGTGGTGAACAGTACCAGTTCCGTTTTGCCCGGATTTACACTGAGTCCACAACCTGTGGCCCACGTGTGGATTTTATCCAGAGCCCCTTGCATAATCTCGCTGATTGTGCTCGGAAACATTCCTGATACTAATAACACCACGTCGTCCGCATAAGCTACCACTTTTACCCCCATTTTATCTAACGCCTTGAGTATGCTGTCCATGACCAGCAACCACAGTAGTGGTGAAATTACCCCTCCTTGTGGTGTTCCTCTACTGACGTGTTTTACCAGAGATGTGTTGCCTAGCTCTGCATAAATAGTCCTTGATTTGAGCATCGTCACTATCCAGTTCCTGAGATCCTCTTCTAATCCCACCGTGGTAAGAGAATCTTGGATTGCCTTAGCGCTCACATTGTTGAAGGCTCCTTCGATATCTAGGAAGGCTGCCATTGAAAATTGCTTGAAGTGGATTGATTTCTCAACAGTGCGAATAACCTCATGTAATGCCGTCTCCGTGGATCTACCCTTAAGATAAGCATGTTGGCATTTAGAAATTTGATAATGATCAGCTAAAGATCTGAGGTGTATTTCCATTACCCTTTCCATAGTCTTAAGCAGAAAAGAAGTGAGGCTAATCGGTCTGAAGTCCTTAGCCGTCTCGTGACCGATTTTTCCCGCCTTAGGTATGAAAACCACTTTGACCCTTCTCCAGCTAAGGGGTATATAATTGAATTTAACACACGCCCTATAGATCGTCACCAACTGTGGAATCACCATATCCTGTACTTTCTGTAACATGATTGGGAGAATACCATCCAGACCTGGTGACTTGTAAGGGGAAAAACTGTTGATGGAAAACCTGACTTTATCTTCCGTAAATACAGATTCATGCATACACGTATATCGGAAAACTAAAGAAGCGGGAGAGACCGCTGCCCTCTCCTTACAGCCCGGAAAGTGTGTCTTAAGTAAGAGGTCAAGTGTCTCAGCAGATGTTTCTGACCAGGTACCGTCTTCCCTTTTCAGGTATGACGCATTGCTCCTTTCTTTGGAAAGTGCCTTGCTGAGTCTTGACGAAGCTGACGTTGACTCAATTGACTGACAAAAGTCTCTCCAGCCATCCCTTTTGGCTTTCCTAATAGATCTTTTGTAAGTCCTGAGACAGTCCTTGTATTTGTTCCAGGTTTTGTCCCTGTAACACTGGTTGAAAGTCTTACGAGTTCCTCTCTAAGAGCCGAGAGTTCCTCATTCCACCATGGTGGGAGAGATTTACCACTTCTACTCACTGGACAGGATCTCTTGTAAGCTGTACTAAAAGCTACCTCAAGTTTACCAAGTTGCTTGTCCAGTTCTGTAGTAGAGTCTAAGTAGGCCGTACTTACTGCCTTAAGTTTTGCCTTAGCTATCAAGGAAAAGATCCCCCAATTTATCCTTTTAGGGTTCCTGAACGGATCAGGGGCCTTATTTGTTATATTTATATTGAAGATTAGGCAACTGTGGTCCGAAAAGGACTTTTTGTTGGACACCCTCCAATTTTCAACCCGAAAATTTGAATTTTCTGACAGGAGGGTGAGATCTAGCACTTCTTCCCACCCAGCGCAGCTCGCCGAGCTGGGAAAAGTGAAAGTGGGTGTACTACCCCTGTTACATATGGTAAGATTGGAACTACTGATGAAATCAAAGAGTGACTCACCCCTGGCGTTGTCCTCAGAGCTGCCCCATACGGTGTGCCTCGCATTTGCGTCGCAGCAGAGGAGTAGAGGGGTGGCCCGTGCGTTTAAAGTGGCCAGTAGTGACGCAACCTCTTCCGGTGGTGCATTCCTGTCATGTGCCATGTATGCCGATGCTATCATCAGGTCTGGTCCACTTGGCACCTCGATCCTAACCACTGTTAGATCGCCTGTGGTAAATCGGGGACAGAGGAAAGTATTAATTTTATTTTTAGCTAGAATGCACGATCTCACCTTGCCGGCATTTCTAGTGTATAAAATCCTGTAATTTTTTATCCTGAGCCCCATCACGTCAGATCCTCTAACCCACGGCTCCTGTATTGCGACGATGTCTACATCTTCCTCCCCGAGAAAGATGGCCAGATTATCCGAGGCATTCCTAGAATGCTGAAGGTTAATCTGCACGATCTTCATCATCGGTAGCTGAGTGTTTTGGTGTGCTTTGAGCATCACCCCGACGCTTGTCGTCCTCCTTCAGATTAGCTGCGTCTGGCTCCTCTGCCTCGCAGTCGTTTTCTGACGGCCGGAAAATTTTTAGTTTAGCGTACCTCACGCCAAACCGCATCTTACAGTCCATGCCATCCAGGACCTTAGCCGACTCCTCGTCAATGGAAAGGAGAAGGGACATGCTGTTCTTTTGTGGACCTTCGTCTTTCATGACACTCCAGTCCTGCATCGGAACAGCGGGATTCTGCCGCTGCAGAAGCTGAAGAACTTTTCTGTGCTCCAGCTTCATGACAGGCAGCCAGATGCGGGCTCTCGGCCGCCTAGGAATCTCACGCGCTGGGATAAGCCTTAGCCTAAGGCCCTCCCATGCATCGCTAATCTTGGCAATGCATTCGCCCAGAAAATTCCTAGATGGCCGATCATCGCACCTGAACACCCTGCAGCCGCGAAGAACCTCCGAAGAGTCGTAGCCAGGCGGGGACGCGTCCAGGTTGGAGAGGAGGTGTTCCATCACCATTTCCGCCAACCTGGGCTCAATCTCCCCCCATTTCTCCAACACCTTCTTGCCGCTGTTCGTATTTGCGTCAATGAGTGCCACCTGTAGGTCATCCCGGACCACCTCATTGAACGGTCTTCTGGCGCTCGTAGAGGGCACATTTGCCGACGTCGATAACTTGGCGACCTTGTTTTTGCGCAAGAGGGCCGTCTCGTCCTGAGACCGGTTCCGCTTCGCCGCCTTGTCGACTTCCAGAGTGGCCTGGTATTCCTCATACTCGTCGACCACTGCCTGGTATTTCACTTTATCAGCCTGGTCGAACTCGTGTACCTTACCAGCTGCCTCATTTCTGGCTATCTTGCCAAGAATGAAGAGAGCTTTCTGGTACCGGCTCTTCCTGACCAGGACCTCTGATTTGGGCTTATGTTGTTTTGGGCCACCAGTACTGGTGCCCTTGCCCTGAAATGGTGTACTGCCACTGCTTCCACCCTTTTTCAAGGCCAGCCCTTGAGTGTCAGTTGCTGTTGTTGTAGTTAGAGTTGGCGTACTGCTGCTGCTTCCACCAGTTGTCGTTGTTGTTGTTGCGGTCACCGCGTTTTTGACTTCCGTCAAAAACACGCCCGCCGTGCCGAGCTCCTAGGCTGGATGCCAAAAGTTCATCCTCGGAGCTAGTGCCGAGCTGCATGCCCGCACACTTATCCGCACTCTCCGTCATGTCTGCACAGAAAAAGTACAACAAATTTTAGCGCGATCTCTGTACATCAGACTACCAGAGTCACCTGCAACCACCAGTAACACCTGCAGCGCCGGCAGGCAAAACCAAATACCTGTGGGAAAGACTACGTCCGGGCAGGAGCGGCGATTCTGTCCTGTGCGCCGCTATGCAGAGCGCGGAAAAACAGCAGCCAAAACCTAAAAACAATATGGCCAAAAAACACCACGGCAGCAGGTGCCTTGCGCCAAAAACCACTTGTAGAGCGCCTCTGCTGCCACAAAAACACTTTCCGCACAAAAAACGATCGTGGAGCGCACTTTGCAGCGTTATGGAGCAATTTCCACTCAAAATTGCGCGATTAAAAGCAGAAAAAAACGAAAAAATTGCAAAAATTTTTCGGGAGCACACAAAAATTCCGACTTCACTTTAGTGCGGTATTGCCAGATTGGTCCCATTGACTTTAAACTTGCGTGCAAAGCCGCTTGGTCCTGTTAGTAACTTATAAGTCTGTTAAGCAAATTCTTAACACCGAAAAAAGCAAATTCTTAACAGTTTTAGGACCGTTTTCTCAACTTACCTTTAACTTTAAAGTTCACTTTAGCGGGCCGATAAACGCATTTTCGTTTTCTCAACCGCTCGTTAAGCTATCCTACCGATAAAACTTACCGGTCAGATTGAGTGCCTGTTAAACTTTAAAGTGAACTTTAAGTGGAAGTGGTGCCAAGTACATGCATATGTTTGTTTACAAACAAAAAACAGCTGGTAATGAAATTACAATTTGAAATGAAATTTGAATTTGAGATCTTTCGGTATGGAAAATAGGCGTGTTTTTTATATTCATGCACTGGAAGACGCTTTTGAAGGTACGGAGTCGCAAAATGCGGCAAATAGAACATATAACAGCCGATTGGACAATTTCACTGCTTTGCACTGCTGACATGTCCAATCGCTGCTGGGCCGCCACCTGTGCGATACGTCTCGCTCTTCTCAAGCTGTCGAACTTATCCCTCAACGAATTCCAACGTCGCGACACGCCCCATTCGGCAGTAAAAGCATCAGCAAGATTCTGCCTGGCAAAATTTTTCTTTTTTTCTTCAAAAATAATAAAAATTTTTCAAAAACAGCTGATTGCGCCGCCAAGTGCTGCCCATCGTAGACCAGAGTTGCCAAAAAATCAGACTTTGTTAAATTTATATTTATCAGGCAGTTGAGAAAACGAAAATAGTTACCGGGCACTTTAGCTAAAGGTCACTCATCGGTAAGTTGAGAAGACGGCCCTTAGAAGATGAAAATTCTAAGGAATTATACTTAAATTCTTTTTAGCTAGTTAGTTAGTTAGCCTCAGTGAAATCTCGCAAAATTGAAGTATCAGCAGTATTGTTTGTTTTACAACTTGGAATGAAAAACAGATCTTGACTCCGAAGACTTCTCAGCGGGACTAAGAAGTTTATACGCTGAAGTAGTGAAGTAGCTGAGTCAATAGCGCCGCGAATTAAATCAAAGATAAACATTATGCAAAGAAATTATCTTCTACTGTTTAAAGACTGCACATCGAGGAGCATGCGTCGTGCACTATAAGGGGGAGTGGGATTTACGAAGTGCGGGGACAAAGAGCAAATCGAAGAAAAGCCTTTTGAATGCGTTCTAATCGTTTTATATGACACTCATAAAAGGGCCTTCAGATAAAGACACAGTGCTCTGTCTCCATACAAAAGATGAACAAAAATAAAGGAATGGTTCGAATTTGATACAAATCGGTTTCCAAATGAATTAGGGGTATACTAATTTCAAAAATGAAATCGGTTGGTTTCTACATATCATAGTTTTGTTGTAAATTTGGTCTTTTCTGGCAGATTTCCATACATTCGAATGTATGTGAACAAGTGGGAAAAGTTTGCAAGCGCATAAAATTAAAACAAACTATTCAATAAATTTTACACTACTAGATGTCGGAAGTCGAGCTATGTTTAAAAAATCTGGAAATTTAACTTCTTTTAGTTTAAAAGGATAAAATACTGAACAAAATGAAATTGCTGCTATCTGATATTAAACGACTATTGACAGAATTAAATGCAAACCCAGCTAAAAATTATAAAAATGAAACAATTTCAACTTCTTCAAACACCGCTAAAATTTGCAGGAACGAATAAATTTCAACTTCTTTGCAAACATCTATATCAGTTTTATCGCAAACTTTAAACTATAATACTTTTTTGTAGAAATAACTTATACTCAATTGAAATTATGTGTTTATTTATTTTACACCATTACTCTGACTACTGTTTATAGAAGAGCTATGATAAGTCTAACAGGTCAATTCTGTGCACTTGACAAATTCACCAACTTGCTTATTTAGCAAGATTGAATATTTATCAAGTATTTGGTATTCTATGTCAAAATTAAAAAGCTCTTTTCTTGACTAACTGTCAAAATGTCAAATGCTCTTGACAAGACTATTGAACAATTCAAATTTCAATTATAGTTTCTTCAAGTAGTTCTTAATTTTGCTTAATTGTGTAAACCAGAGGTGCCCATGCCCTATGCTCTCGTTGCTCATTTGTTTTTGCAAATCCTCTTCAGCATAGGCTGAGGAATCTCATTCCTCATTTGTTTTTGTATCTGAAATTGCTTTACGGTTTCACACAGCACTCCGCACGCATTGGCGACAGTTATCTTCAACGTAGGTTTTGTTGTTGTCTAGCGAATGAATTTGCTTCAAAACTTGTGCGGCTGTCGATTGAGAAGCACTAGAAAAAATTCAGTATTTGTTTCGTTTCAATGAAGATGATTTAGATATGAAAAAATTATGGCACTTTTCATGTTTAAAAACTATATTAAATGAGTATCAAATATCAACTTTTGATTTTCATAAATACATTAACCATTTTGATGACTTAAAAATAAATTTTCAAAAAAGATTTCAAGATTTTAGGTGCATTAAGCAAATGAAAGCCATTTTTTATAGCCCAATGACATGTAGCATTTATGCGACTCTGAACTTCAAATATCTAATTTAAAGGGCATTGACTTTATGAAATCTTTAACACCAAATAAATATCCTTTACTTTACAAAGAAATTTTAAGTTTGTATTCCATGTTTAGTAGCACATATATTTGTGAAAGTGCTTTTTCGAATTTAAAATTAATAAAAAGCAAGCACAGAAATAGAATAAGCAACGAACATTTGGAGGCTTTATTAAAATTGTCGACAACTGATATTGATATCAATTTGAATAATTTATTAGAAGGATCATGGAAGAAGGAAGATTAGAATTGTTTTTTTTTAAATAACATTACAGAAAATTAATTTTTTTTTTCGGTGTACATACTGAATTCCATTTTTTTGTTTGCATTTTTTTGGGCAACTTTACATGTATTGGTGTTTGCTCTTCCATAAGAAGATTTTGGGCACCCATGGTGTAAACTAACTAGTGAAAATGGAAGAAGACATTTTACTTTTACTATTATTGTGGGAAGAAGAGGAAAATGAGCAAAATAGAAACCGTTCGCGTTTTTTAAGGTCCCTAAGGGATGCTAGCGCTTCATTTTCTCTGAGTGAGAATGTGTTCATCCAAAATTTTCGTGTTTGACCCGTCAATTGTGTCGCCGCCTTATAGATGATTTGGAACAGCATGATGACCAAAAAACGTCTTTGTCACTGACTATACGCATTCTGACGGCGCACACTGGGGTAATTCATGCCGATTTTGGCGATTAATTCACCCGGACTATTTAGACATGAAAAGAAGTATTAGGTTTAGTTAATTATACATAAAGAAGAAAAAAATAAATTATTTGAACATACTTTAGTGGATTTTTTTTATTTATGACCAAAAATGCAAAATTGTTACAAAAGGGTATTATACAGAATTCCTCGCTTATTTATTAATTACTATTGGAATCATCATCGTATTCACCCACGCTTTTACCTTCACATTCATCGTTATCAGCATCACCATCATTGTTCATATCATCGCGTTCTTCTTCCGCAATTATCAACAAATCCAATACTTCCCTTGGCATGCGCGTAACTGCTTTATGCGGCAATTTCGTTTCGGTCGATATAATGGGATCAGAACTTATAAGCAGTATATTTAGAACGTCTTCGTTGGTTTTTTCTCGGCTACTTTTTCCAGAAAAATATTCCCTGAAAGTCTTAAATTTTTTATTTCTCGCTTCCTGCGCTTCTTCAGATAATTCACCGATTCGCAACAAGGCGTGAGCTATGACCTCTGGTCCATTTATTTAATATTTATGAACAGTCGTAGGCATGTTATACCAGGGATAGTACTCAACGAAAGATTTGGCACAATTTAAGGCAAAGAGTTGGTCATTATGTAATAAAGACTTTGACGAGTATACCAAATAACATTGGATTTCGTTCCTACATGAAACAATCACCTTTTTTAATATCTTGAAAAAGTAGTAATTTGCAGTTACCCTTTACCGAATTAGTTTAATGCACATCACTGCGGTTATTTCAATCGATTACACATAAGTAATACAAACAATAACAATGCCCAATACTGCAACTTCTGATAAATAATGTCAGTTGACCTAGTTTTGCACACACCCTACAACAAAGACAAATGAAACAATCTAAGATATCGAAATTGTATTTGGTTCTGCATCTTTTGAGATGATGTGTTTCATAAATATCTTAAAAACCAAAAATACTTACGTGTCGCGATATCCCGCCTTATATGTCGCCTAATATGCTGGCTAATGTAAATCTAATATGCCGGCCCCCCGTAATGTAGGGTAAAAAGCATAAAGCAATACTAAAAACCATACATTGAACAACAACAAAACTAACATAAAACATTTCGCTTGTTGCTTTTCTCATATTTTTTGCATTTACATTTATTTCTTGTCTTTCCTTTCACGCCAAGACTTCACATACAAAAATCGAAATGCTGCAAAAGTGCGCAACAATAGCGTAACTTTTTTTTTCATAGAAAGTTGCTAGAATATCCACAGATTACGATTATGATAATATTTTAGGTGAACATGAACAAACAACTATATGTCTATGAATAGGGTCAAAATAAGGCAATTTTTAAGCTTTTTTACAAAAATAACAAAAATATTTACGAACACTTAAAAAAAAAAAACAAAATTAGTATTTTAATAATTAAATACCTGAACAAGAAGCCTCCATCATCACTTTTATACTACGTTTACATTGAACCCAAATGCGTAGTTTCAAATGAGTCATTTCAAAGTGTTTACATTGCCTCATTTGCATTGCATTTCATTTTGTTTGGCAGCTAATGTCAAATGCTCAATGCTCATGTCCTCTTGCCGCAGCTCATAGATCATCTCTTTTCCGGCTTCTGACTAAATCATTTGTTTCTTTTTTGCTGCCTCTACGTTCTACACACTGCGATATTTGAATACATGTATATTACACATTTTACATACTAAGAATATTCTACATATTTAAAGCAGACGAAAATTTCCATTCAAATTTTCCATTTTGATAATTTTCGTTTGTTTTGATTTTGAACTGTCAAAAAGAACAAAATCTTTTGGAGCTTTTGAAAGTGCTTTCATTTTTTGATGCGTTCGATAAAATTGGTCATGTTTTATCGCATTTGCTTCGTCGTTTTGTTAAAATGAGTCATTTTGTAGATTTGAATTTGTATGGGGAAATGCGTGATTTGGCTTCGCATTTGAGAATTTTTGACCAAATCACGCATTTGGGCTCAATGTAAACGTAGTATTATGCTACTTTAAAGACTTGTAAAACAAATTTAATTTAAATAATTGAAAAACTCACGTTTCACGCTGTGCGCACGCCAAATGAAAAGAAATGTCAACTTTTAGAGTGTTTTGCAGGAAAACGGTAAACTATTTTGCAACAACTCTTTCACGTAGTGATGCAGAATTTTATCCACTTTAACCCGGTACCAAAAACATATCTGTATCTTTATTTTTCGTTTTTGAATTAATCGCCACTTTACTTATACATATATTACCCCAGTGTGCGGCGTTGAACTTTTTTGCTAATGGATGCTACCAAAAATGCGTGGGCAACAATTACAATTTGCCCATGACTGGCTCATTGGCAAATTGCAATCGTCCTTTTCGCGGAGTTTGCGGGCTGTGACAAAACTCATTGTAAAGGTTAAGGGCGGAGAAATTAAATTTCCGCGCACAGTTGAGGAAGAAAACTTTACGAAAACAGGGTATAAAAGATATTAATATTCCAAAGAAAACGGTTTGATCTGAATTTTTGTATTTTATTAAAGTTTTTTCGGAAATTCGGCATCATCGGCGTTCCTCCTCCGCGCGACGTTGCCTCTGCTCTTCGATAGTGTTCCTTTTTGCTATATTAGTAATGACGGCATTAATTAGTTTGTTTCGTTCCCCACGAGACGGGCGCCCTGAGCCAAGATCCAAAACGGTATCATTCTTAACCCTTATGTATGTGCTGGGGTACCCGGGTACCCCAGCCCACTTTGATACTGAAATTTTATATACTTGCGGATAACCTAGAAAGATGAAACTTCATGACAACTCCCAAAATGGTATTATGTCTTTATTTTCGAGTGTTTGATTCCATTTAGTTGCTGGTGCACCCGGATAACCCAACACATTTTTTATAGAGTTGCACGGATTTCTTAGATGTTTCTTGTAAGTAAAACTTTCTAAAGCAAATAATTTGTAATAGAACAATTTTATTAACAAAAAATGGCAGCCGCTTTATTCGTTTGGGCTCGTAAAGGTCGGCTAGCATCGTTATCGAAAACTATAAAACGAAACAATTTTTTGAACCTGTCGAAAGACAGCTTTAAAACTTAGCAAAAACGGCAAAATGTCTTACAGTGCGAACAAAAAGTGAGAAATTTTCATACAATTTGTACTGGGGTACCCCATCACATGAGTAAGAGTGCTCTTTTTTAACCACACACACTAGGGTTAAAGAAACAAATTGCCATTTAGAGAAGTACCCGTAAAAACTATATTGCACTTACATCAGTTTCCGAGCTAAACGTTGTTGGAGCATACGGCAATGGTGAAGAGCTCGACAACGGTGCAACGCTCGGCGATGGTGCTGGGCTCAACAAAGGTGCAGCGCTCGGTGATGGTCCAGAGCTTGACAAGTGCGCAGCGGTTGGCAATTGCGCTGGGCTCAAGGGCGGTGCATGGCTCGGAGATAGTGCATACCTTGGGATCGTGCCGGACTCGGCAATCCACACGCAATAGAAGACGTTGGGCATTCCACTGATAGCTCTTCGGATTGTGGCGAAATAAGCCCAAAATTTCCAACACCTACGCCAGTAACCGCTGCCAAACCAAAAGTGGCCAAAGCACGCTCTTCGAATTCAGTCATTTGTTTGCAATCTGGACCACCACCAGTGAGCCTTTGATTCATTTTTAAACGCCGCGCCCGCGTGCGCAACTGGCTCTTCCAAACTCCAAGGGTCTATAATCATAGTACAATAACATTAATCAACGAATATGTAAGAGCTAAAATAAATTACCTCTTTCCACTTTGCTGCGGTGCGTGTTGGGCCCCTCAATGCATTTAGCTCTTCCGACAGCTGCATCCATAAGCACTGCATTTGCTGAGGCGACTTCGGACTATCGCTCTAGCTGCTCATGGGTAGCACGGTCTTGTTTTGATTTTCTGTAAATAAAACTTTATTTTAATATATTATCTAAAAATAATGAAAAAACTGAATTACTTACATTTTTGCGGACTCCATTTCTTGCAATAAACAGCTGATTTTTGTTTACATTACTTTGCTTACCACAGTGTGGTGAAAAGCACAGGGCGTTAAAGCTTTTAGTTTTATCAAGTTATGCACAGAATGCCTAAAAGATTTCAACTTGATAAAAATCTTTATTATTTGTAATTTTTTTTTTAATTTGTCAAGTGCACATAATTGACCTGTAAGTATGACAAACACGTTTCCTCTGTGTTTTTATCAGCAGTTTCTTGCTGCACAATAAAACAATTTATTTCTTTGTCGTCGAATTTCTGCACCTGGATAAGATGATGATGTTTATTCTCAAATTACAATTACCGATGGGCAACTAGAAGAACTTGATAACATTATATTAGTACTTTGTGGACTGAGGGAGGCATCCATTGCCAACTAAAAAGGGTTGGCGACTGTGCACGCATGCATCTGTTTGATTTCATTGAAATAGTCCTTACTCACTTTTAAACACTATCTAATGCTATATTTGTGCTTCACATAAACTCCGAGGAAATGGTTGACCCGTCAGATGTGGATTTTGGAATACTGAAAAACATACGTTGATTTTTTGGTTTTGAGTACCTACTTTTACAAGGGCTGAATAAATTCAGTTTCTCTTCACTCTTTGCTGACCTCGTTAGATTTGTATGAAAAACGGTCTTGTCTAATTAGTTCTCATTTAAAATTCTTTCACCAAATTTCAGGTCAATGGCCCATTAATTGTTTTTCCACTCAAAGTTTTAACCCCATCAGATTTTGATTTTAGAAAAAAAAATGAATAAAACGTGTAATTATGGCTGAATTCCACGCATTGTGGATGGCAGCAGGGCGGTGATGCGATCGATAACAATGAGGAGGACGCATGCACGGTCGCCTGCTCTATCATTGTGGATGGCAATGAGACCGTTGGTGCCAGCGGGGGGGTGATGGTGACTGTGGTAGTGGATGTGGCGGTATGGGTAGAGGTGGTGGCAATGGTTTGTAACTGCCTAACCACGTTGCTTAGTCGCGTCAACGCTGCGCGTACGAGAATTCGGTCTGCGCATGCGCGTGAGCCCTCGAGTGCTGGCAGCACGCTGCGTGTGTGTCCCTGGTTGTGCATCGGCCGAATGTATGCTGGTGTTGACTGTGTGCTACCGCCGTACACACTGTGTGCCACACAGCTCGGATCTTCAGAGTGCACATGTTGAAATTTAGTTTGCTTCGGCCCGGGCGATGTGGGCGCTGTCTCGTGATCGACGGCGAAAGTAACGTAGCCGGAACCGATGCCGTTTTGCTGACGACTTACTTGGTTTATCAGCCTTAAACTGGTGTCGAGGTCACCACTTTGGCCTTAAATGATGTCGGGGTCACCACTTTGGCCTTAACTGATGTCGGGGTCACCACTTTGGCCGTTTTATTTAGCGGCCGTTTTATTTATTGGAGAAAAGATTAACTATTTACACAAGATTATTTAGGATTAAAAGTTGAAGACGTCTGCGCACACCGGCAGCCAAACCAGGAAGAGACGGAAGCAAGGAATAGCGGACAGAAGTACAGGGTTGTATTCGCAGGGTTGCCACATCGGTTACCCGCGTGGTGGTGCCGCCACAGTTTTTCTTATTAGGCGCCATCTATATGTCAAATAAGTTCACTATCACATGTTCTTTCCAAATGTCACTGTTTCACGTGTTCAAATGTTTTTACTTCCAATGTACAATTTTCAAGATGGCGTCCATGTTTTCCAATGTAATATTGTGTATAAAATCGGGCGCAGCGCTCAGCTCAGCCTTTCTGTGATTTGGCGATCGGCGAGTGGACATCCCGGTAAGGCAAATGCGGCACTTGGACAGCTAGGCTGGCCGGTTCCTATTTGTTCTTGCAGTGGTGCCGCTGTTTCTCAGTGTGTGGGTGGACAGGATAACTGGCCGCCACCACTAGATTCAGTTGGTGCCCCGGTGTTGTGAGCTGACGCTAAATCTCTTTTTATTTGTTTTCTTTAGGAACTATCAATATATTCATAAGGAAATAAAATCCGGCATCGCCGTTCAACAAAACACTACAAATTGGCGCCCAACTGAGCGGCTGTACAACACCTTGTAAAATTGTATGCAACCAGTTCGACGGAGCTCGCGACTAGCAGGGATGGCAACTTTTTCGGTGGAGCAGTTCCAACAACTTATGCAGGCGGTGACGACAGCAAACGTTAGGATCGTTTCCTTCAGTAGCTGCACTGCGCGTTTTAATGGAGAGCGAAAAGTGGAGGAGTTCATTGCAGCAGTTTCAACCTTTAAGCTGGTAGAAAATATAAGAGATGTGGACGCTATAAATGGTATGCCAATGCTGCTAGAGGGTGATGACTCCAAATGGTGGCGGGGTGTTCAGTTAAATGCGGCTACTTTTGCGGATGTTGTGAAAATGCTGCGGGAAGCGTTTTCGCCTCCTAGACCGGCATGGAGAATTTATGCGGAGATTTCCGAGACAAGGCAGCAGAAACATGAGGCAACGGACAATTTTGTTCGAAGGAAGCGAGCACTATTCGCGCAGTTGGCAATGCCACCAACAGAAAGTGAGCCAATTGACATTTTATTCGGAATGCTTCATGTACAAGTGCGCGAAAAGGTGTTGCGTAACAACGTCGTTACGTTTGACGACCTGTTACGCGACGCTCTAGAAGCGGAGTATGCCTTAAACGAGCACAGTGTTACTATGAACATGAAAGCTGAGTTATGGATGTATAGCGCCTGGTTATATCCGCGCAAACTGTCCTTCGTGTAGCACAAAAAGCAAGCCTGCTGCAACTGTCGCCAACTTCAACGGAATGCCATCGAATCCGCCGCCTACTTTTATTTGATTGCCGCGCCCGCATTCAAGGTCCATTAAGTGGTAAATCCATACCGAATTCAAATATAATTTTTGGCCATTTTCTAAAAACAGTAAGGCCTGATTTCACAGTGGCTGGTTAACCATTTACCTATGGTTAACTAGCTAACTTAACTAACTTTTTAGATTTCACAACCTCTGGTTAACCAACTGTTAACCAACCAATGTTGAATGGCTAACCATCGGTTAGCCAAGAAATAAATCACCTGATTTGACAGTGCTCACAATCTGTGAAGTGTAACAAAATTTTAAATTATGGGATTTAAAAATTACTTACTTAACTGGCCATAACCGTTATCGGGTTACGGCCTGCTGCAAAACTTCTCTCAAGGCGCCTCTGCTTTGCGCGCGCCTTCTCCAGTTGGTCACACCAAGAGATAATAGGGCCTCTTCAACTTGGTCCTTCCACCGGAGACAAGGCCCCCCTCTTCGCCGTCGACCTCCAACCATCGCATCGAACACCTTTTTTGCCGGAGCTTCGTCGTCCATTCGTAGACATGACCGAGTTAATTCGCTGCTCTACGTCCATGTCCTTATACAGCTCATACAGCTCGTTATTGGCCCGTATACGATAGTCGTCGCCAACACGAACAGGGCTGAAGATTTTGCGAAGTACCTTCCTCTCGAATACTCCAAGGGCCGCTATGTCGTTTCGTGTCATTGTCCATGCTTCTGCGCCATAGAGGAGCACGGGCAAGATAAGCCTGCCGAGACCGTAGTAGCACCTGTTGGCAAGAGTAACCATTCGCTTTATCTCCAGGCTGACATCATTGCTGCTGTTTATGGCGGTGCCAAGGTAGACGAATTCCTTGACAACTTCAAAAGTACATCTGTCGGCCTCGACGTGAGATCCTAGCCGCTGCGAGTCCCTGCGTGTAGACAGCATATACATACTTCGTTTTGACCTCATTTACCACCAGACCCATTTTGGCAGATTCTCTTTCGATAGCCGCAAAGGCAGCGGTGACATCTCGCTTGTTACGCCCGATGATATCAATGTCATCAGCGTAGGCAACTTTTGTTGAAAAATTGTGCCATTACGATGTACACCGGCCTTGCGCAGAACACTCTCCATGGTGAAGTTGAAAAGGTCGCAGGGCAAAGGATCGCCCTGTCTGAATCCTCGAACGGTATCGAATGGATCGGAGAGGTCACTTCCAACCTTGACGGAGCTGCGCGTATTGCTCAACGTCGCTCTGCAAAGTCTCACGAGCTTTGCAGGGATACCAAGTTCAGACAATGCGGCATATAGGCGATCCCTTATCGGACTATCGAATGCTGCCTTGTAATCGATAAAGAGATGGTGTGTATCGATTTGATTCTTATGGGTCTTCTCCAGGATTTGGCGTAGAGTGAATATCTGGTCGATGGTGGAATTACCAGGTCTAAAGCCGCACTGAATAGGTCCAATCAGCGCCTTGGCGAGTGGCTTTAATCTTTCACATAGTACGCTCGTCAGGACCTTGTATGCAATGGGAAGTAGGCTGATACCCCTGTAGTTGGCGCATATTGTTGGGTCGCCTTTTTTCAGCACAGGACAAAGGGCACTGAGGTTCCAATCGTTGGGTATCCGTTCTTCCAGCCATATTTTGCAGATGAGATGATGCATGCACCCAATCAGCTCACCGCCGCCGGCCTTGAACAATTCAGCTGGTAGCCCATCCGGCCCTTCAGCTTTATTCTTGAGTTGCCGGACAGCGACCCAGACCTCGTCGTAGCTGGGCGGCGGCACATCCACGCCGTCGTCGTCGATTGGTGCCGTCTGGACATCTTCACCACTGGCGGTATTGTTCCTTTCGTCGCCTGCGAGCAGCTTGGTGAAGTGCTCCTTCCACAACCTCAGTACACCCTGCGTATCGGTAACCAGATCCCCGTTTTCGTCTCTGCAGGAAGATGCCCCGGGCTTAAATCCTTCCGTCAGGCGCTTGACTTTTTGGAAGAATTTTCGGGCGTCATTCCTGCTCTTTCACTCCTCGATTTCCTCACGCTCGCGCCTCTCTTGCTCCCGTTTCTTGCGTCTAAAAAGGCACCTCTCTTTCTTCCTCTCCTGCCAGTATTTTTCCCGTACGGCTCGCGTAGCAGCCGACTGCAGGGTTTTTTTGTAAGCAGAATTCTTCGCTTCAGTGGCTGCGCGTCACTCTTCGTCGTACCATTGGTTTCTTGGTGGCGGGCGTCGGAAACCAAGGACATTTTTTGCGGCGGCGCGCATAGAGTGGGATATGTGAGCCCATAATCTGCCGATGTCATCAAGTGCATTTTTATACCACCCATATCCGACCTAAAATGGAGTTTAACTCGAACCTATGAGCAGGGGCTTCAAAAACCCATTTGGATCTCCTGGATCGGGTGCAAAACCGTGCGATTAAACTTATAGGGGACAGTAGGGCATCCAGCTCTATTGACTCCTTGGAACATCGTCGAAACGTGGCATGTGTGGATTTATTTTACCGATACTTTTTCGGTAACTGCTCAGTGGAGATGAGCAGCTTGCTGCCATCACTCCGGGTATTCCCCTGGCAACCCGTTTGAACACTGGAGCCCATGCATTCCACGTCGAAACGATGTTCTAGCGCACTACGCACTACAGAGAAAGTTCGTTCCTGGCCAGCACTTATGATCTTGATGGGTTCAAGGCAAGAGCCCATAAATTATTCATCCAACATCCTTTCTCCTAACCTATATATCCTTCCTGAACCAGCGCAATGCCTCGCATTTATAGGGGTATCCCCTGCGCGTTGGCTCGTATTAAAAAAAAAAAAAGTGGTGAGGGGGAGCGACCGAGCTGGTTGGAGAGTTGAGCGGTTGAGCGTACCTTGGCTGCAACAAGTTAGTGGTCCGAGTCGATGTTGGGCCCTCGGAACGTGCGCACATCTAGAATGCTAGAATCATGCCTTTCCATCAATCACAATGTGATCAATCTGGTTGCGGGTGGATTGATCGGGGGATAGCCAGGTGGCCTTGTGGATGTTGAGGTGCTGGAATCTGGTGCTACTGACTACCATGTTTCGTGCCGCGGCGAAATCGATCAGCCTCAGACCGTTGTTCGAAGTGGCTGCATGGAGGCTGAAGAGCCCGACTGTGGGACCAAATATATCTTCTCGTGCGATCTTTGCATTGAAGTCCCCGAGGACGATTTTGACGTCATGGGCCGGGCACCCGTCGTAGACGTCCTCGAGCTTCGCATATAAGGCATCACCGGTCGCATCGTCCTTCTCTTACGTCGGGGCGCGCAAAAAAATTAGGCTGATGCTAAAGTATTTAGCCTTGATGCGGATCGAGGCCAGCCGTTCGTTCACCGGAGTGAACCGAGAGACGTGGTGGCGAAGGCTCTTGCTGGCCACAAATCCGCAGCCAAATTCGCGCTTCTCCGCATAGCAGCTGTAGTAGATGTCGCAGTCTGCTCGCTTGCAGCAACCTTGTCCTGTCCATCGAATTTCCTGGATGGCGGTGATGGATAGAGGCACCTTCCCTATAGAGGGTCCGGACATTGCATTTTGGCTTTCAGTGGTTGATGATTTTACGTGGCGGGCACGAAACCCTGCGCACAACCAAAATTTCAAGTCCTGGGATTGGACACGCTGCACACATTAGTTCACTATTCAGCGGGTGCCAAATAGCTATCCAGAAGGGCCGCACGGAAGCTGTGTATCAGCTCTGATTGGACAGGGACAAGGATCGTTCTGGCTTTCGCCAGGTTGAACGCAATCAGAGACTTTACCTTGTATGTCCGCTCCCATCCTTCCGCTCCTAAAAGTATGCCAACGCAAAAGTGGTATTCTAATTGTGTGTCGTGTGCCTTGCAAACTGAACAGTGACAGTGAGTATTTTCGTCACTATATGCTTAGGCCGAAAACGACTAAAAATGAAAAGAATATGTGTGAAAACATGCCAAAAATACAATAATATTAACCCTCTACTGCCCCATACGGCCTTAAGGCCCGGTCCACAAAAACCTAGAAAAGTCCACATAAATATTAATTTTTTTTAATGAAATTTTTAGGGCATGTTTTAGATAAATTAAGTTGTCATTTCTTTAATGTTGCACGGCTGTAAGCATCACATGTTTCCCAATATTATCAGTTGAAAGTTGAACTTCGTGGAAAGTAGTAGAAATAATTATTTCGTGAAAAGTAAAGAAAAGAAAAAATTATTAAAAATACTTTTCGTTAAAAGATTAAAACAAGAAAATTATGAGTGAGTACCTTGTAATGTAATTTATTGATTTCAAGTGTTTTATAGTGAAAAAAAAGGATTTACAGTAATTTTTTCGGCTTGGGAAAGCAGACTGCCTTTAGGCAGCATCAGGCACCAAAGCGAAAAGATTTAATGCATTTGGTCACTAAGGTACACTTGTATGTGGTTTCCGTTTTATAGATATCAATCGGCATTTAAAAAAAAATTGTCGGTTTTATAGGACAAAGAAGTACAGGAAGTTTTAGAAAACTTGGATTTCGATGTTTTCGAAGAAACTGATGAAGAAAATGATGAAGAAACCGTTAATGAAGTGTTAGCTATGTTAGATTCAAAGTTCAAAATAGGAAATTTAGTTAAAAGGAGAAATTTACCTCTTTCATTTGATACCCATATCTTCATCATTGCACAACGGCAAATATTTAAAAAAATATTTGAAATATGTATGTCCTTAAAATTGTAAAGTCCTTTAAAAAGGACTTTGGGTTAGAAAATGAAAAACTGACTACGCCAGGATATTATAAATGACCTCTAGCTTCACGTCTATATCAACATTTGGATGGGTCTCGGCAAAAATGTTTTTTTTGTCGCACGGTGTAATAAATGTAAAGTTGGTGTTCACTCACTGCTTCATAACTTTGTCATTTTTCTTTCGATTCTATTCATGTTAGGCTTCAAATAATATATCTTTCATCTTAGATTTTAAAACTAGAGCAGATAATTTATTTTATCCATAAAAAATCATTCAAAAATTTATGATATTGAAAATGGTCGAAAAATTCACTTTTTCCCCAATTCTCAATCCCAATTCCCCAAATCTCATCTGATTTGGGCAATCTACATATATATTGCTGGAAAGGCTAAGGTATTATCTTCTGACCGCCGGACAGCTTGTGTTAGTCGGATGATTAGTTTACGAGATATGTGCTCATAACTGAAACAATAGGAAAAAAACTGTTTTTTCGAAGATTTTTCGAAAACGCTTTTTAAAAAAATTTTTTGATTTTCAGTTTCGTGTTCAGCGGCCCAAAGTTAGTCTAGAAAACACTTTTATTTTTAGAAGCATTTTTCGTATCGAGTAGTGTAATCAATAAAACATGAAACTGTTCATCAGTTAAATTTTTTAGCTTATGTGCCCAGTACGACCTTAAGGCACGCAAATTTATATAGGTTTCACTCCCACACAAAAGCAAATTTTTTTATTTTAAAAATTTTCCCTTATATGATTCTAAAACTACATGGTGAACAATTTTTCGACTTAAAAAAAAATTGGGGCTCATTCTAAATAATTTTTAATAAAAATAGCTTCTGTCTTGGTCCCGTTTAAGTCCGAAGTTCGAATTAAATATCCGTGTGCATATATTTCCAATCCCTCCTCATGAGTCTTTTACAGGATTTGTCCTAATGTGAATATCTGCTCAATGGTGGACTAAAGTGGTCTAAAGCCACAGCCAAAAGGTCTAATCAGCTTTTTTCACAAAGTTAGCTCATTAGAACCTAATATGCGATAAGAAATAGTTGGGTTTATACCCTTGTAGTTGGCGCATGTTGTTAGATCGTTTTCCTTAAACACAAAGTAGGTTCCAATCGTTCGGCATACGTTGCTCCAGACATAGTTTGCAGATGAGCTGATGCACCGCCTGCTACGGCTCTGTTCTCTGTTCGCGTAGTAGCCGACTGCTGGTCTTGCTGTAGGCAGCATTCTTCGCTGCAGGGGCTGTGCAACGCTAATCGTCGCACGTTTTTTAGTGGGGGCGCCGAACAGCAAGGATACTTTCTGCGACGGCGCGCAGGGGGTAGGATATAGGAACCCATAATACGCCTATGTCATTAGGTGGGGAGGGGGAGCGACCGAGCTGGTTGCAGGGTGGAGCAGAGCAGGCTTCGGCTATTCCTTGTGGTCGCCGCTTACTGAAGCCCAGCTTCTTTGCAACAAGGTAGTGGTCGGAGTCGATGTGCGGTACCCGGAACGTGCACACATCTAGTTTGCTAGAAACATGCCTTCCATCATGCATGGCTTCCTTCATGCTAAAAAGTCTCGAACGGCTGGTAGAGTTACAGATCCGTAAGGAGTCGCTTAAGATACATCCTCTATCTCCATTTAAGCATGCCTACCAAAGTGGGAAATCCTGCGAGTCGGCTCTGCAAAATCTGGTTGGAAGGATTCAGCGAGCCATAAATAGGAAGAACTACGCGATAGGAATCTTTGTGGATATAGAGGGCGCATTTAATAATGCAACATTTGACAGTATGTGTAACGCTGCTAACCGACGCGGCGTAGACCAGGCTTTGGTAAATTGGCTACGTTCAAAGCTAGCCCAAAGAATCATGACGGTGCGGGCAGAGGACGATCTGCTGGTGTCATCCGGTGTAAACAGAGGGGTGGGGTGCTGTCTCCATTGCTCTGGTGCATGGTGATTGATCCCCTGCTCATCACTCTAAATGACACCGGAGTCTACGCACAAGCATATGCGGACGATGTGGCCTGTCTCGTAACCGGCCCTTCCCTTATGCATATCTGCAGAAAGGTGCAGAGAACTCTGGATATGATTGACACCTGGTGTAGCGCGAATGGGCTAACCGCTAATCCCGCCAAAACTGGTATGGTTCTCTTTACCAGAAAGAGGAAGCTTCCAGCTATCCAAAGAGGTCAAATATCTGGGAGTTATCCTAGATGATAAACTCCTTTGGAAATCGCACGTGGAACTAAAAACATCGAAAGCACTGTCGGCTTTCTGGCAGTTCAGAGGTGTATTTGGGAAAACGTGGGATCTTTCCCTTAGCAAGGTCAGACTCTCTCTAGCAGGGGTCAAGAGAAACTTGTCCACACTGTAGCGCACTGTGGCCATATGTTGTACGGGAGCCTTTTCGACTACTTCCGGTCGCCCTGGTGAACCTTCCTCCACTTTTTGTTTTCATCCAAGGAAAGGCCCTAAAGGCCATCCGAAGACTAAAACACAGTGGCCAGTGGTATGGCGCTTGTCCGGCACTGGACAATTGTGCTGACATCGACCTCACAGTCATGTCCATGCCCCTTGGCTCCATGCCTTCAACTGTCATACTAAAAAAGCGGTACATGGCAAGGCTCACTCTTGGTCAGATCCTGAGGATGAGCCCGGTAAACGGAAGAAGGTTCTGGCTCTGGAATCTTCGTTGAATCCACGAGGACTAGACGGTTCTTTGCTCAGGCTCGCACGCATCTGTGTTTCAGGCAGTGGTGCATGCGATACTTGAGGCGATGCAGCAGCAAGCTGCGCTCATGACCTTGGACAGCCCTCGAACCACCTCTATGCTAGTCAAGTCCTGCAAATCCAGGCTTAATTATGTCGGCAAATACAATAGCCTGATGCTCACCTGGGTCCCGGGACACGCAGGAATTGCGGGTAACGAGACCTCGGATTCCTTAGCTAGAATGGGCTCTAAGGCTGCTTTTGTCGGCCCTGAGCCTGTTCTGCCACTCCCATCTGCGGCCATCAAAGCCACTGTTAACGAATGGGTCACTATGACCCAGGAGCGAGCATGGCAGGCTGGGAGCGGCTGCAGGTGGACGAAACTTATGCTTCCCGCCATATCCGGCAGATGCTCACAGTTTCTTCTGTCACTAGGCAGAAGGGACTGCAGGCAGATAGTCGGGTTAATGACGGGCCATTTTCTATGGGCAAAGCACATGGAAATGGTAGGCATATCTGACAGTGCCCTATGTCCTGCCTGTGGGGAGGACGTTGAGACGGCGAAACACTTCCTGTGTCTCTGCCCCGCGTTCGCTCGTATCAGGTTTGAGACGTTTGGCACTGATGTGCTAAGAAGCGACCACCTTTGCTTAAAATTTGTATTTGCATTATCAATCATTTCGTAATCGGAGATTTTTTCAAATTTAATGTTGTGGTTGGTTATGGTGACGTCCGTTGGGTTTGTATTTATGATTCGCACAAATGCACGTTTTGAACAGGCTATGGTACGAGTATTTCCTATGAAAACACCATGCTGTAATTCTTGATTTGGTATTAATAGTTCATTTTCGGAAGTAATGGATAGTTTCCTAACTACTTCTGAGCGTGCTGGTATGATAAATGTATTTGCGGTGTGACTAGTAAATATTGGGATACCTATTTGCTTGTAGTTGCTCGGGCGCAAGATTAACCAATCGTTATTGTTCATAAATTCTAGTACGCAGTTGTATGACTATGAAATCGATTCCCCATATTCCGTCACATTGTATTTGAAATTTTTCATCTACTATTTGATATTGGTGGTTGATTACAAGATTTTCTATTGTTAAGTCAAGATTCAACGATCCAATGGATCGAATACTCCCGTCACCTACGCCACTAATTTCAGTTTTGTTTGTAGTATTTATTTCATATTCTTTAACGAATTTTAGATTTTTGACTGTGATATCTCTGCTCCAGTGTCGACAAGTATTGTTAGAACTTTATTAGTATTTGGTTCTTTTATTTTAATAAATATGCTTAGATTCATATTTAATGTAAGTAATTTGGTAACCGCATTCTTGTGGTTTAGTTTCCTAGGGGTATTTCTTGGTTTTCCGGCTGTTCTTCTGCGCTAGCTAGCCGAATGTTGTTCGTCCTACGAGTATTATTGTGATTGATACCACGGCTATTCCCCCGGCGATTTCTGTTATTTGCGCATCCGTTATTTTTATAGTTATTGCGGCTGGTGTTGGTATTGTTATAGTTTTCACGTCCACGATATCTACCGCGATTATTACTGGTTCTTCCGCCCCGTCCATAGTAGTTGCCTCTTCTGTTAAAGGCGAATATTGAAATTTGTTGAGCGTCACAAATTTCAATATCGCTTCATTCATGTTTATGAATGAACCACCCTCCATTATTAATTTTACGCGCTCATTATTGCAATTTTTATCATTGCTTTAACTGCAGTTTGGGTAGCATATTTTGTGGCTAATTGATTTGTAAGCCCGTCGCTAAGGTAGGCATTTTGTAGTGCTTTTGTGAGGTCTTCGACCTCTTTTGTATAGTTGTTTGCTGTCTTGCCTAGTTGTTTGATGTTTAATAATTTTGCTTTGAGGACATCCACCGACTCACCCTTAACTGCTGTTTTTAAGTTGGCAATTATTTCTGCCAAGGATGTTTCATTAGTCATTAAATTTCTAGCAGTACCATTTAATTTGGTTTTAACTAAGGTGACTGCTGTGGACTATGTCCTTCCTTAATTAGCTCGACAGTGTTAAGCGTCGAGAAAGCTTTGCAAATTTTCTGCCTTGCCATCGAACTCTGGTATGAGCCTGGCTGCATTGCTTAGAAATTCTGTAACCGTTAGCGGCATTTTCGAAGTATTTAATTTTTCTAGCCTAGTGTTTTTATACGCTTAAATCTTATCAAGGTTATTAGCTATTGAATAAGATTGAATGGCTTTCTTTTTCAAGCCTCTTGTGTGAATGGTGTACATTTTGATTATTGCTAGGGCCATTATAACAACTGCAATAATCCGTATTTTTAATGCGGAGTTATTGGCAATTGTTTCATTAACTTCGTTTATAACAACTGCAATAATCCGTATTTTTAATGCGGAGTTATTGGCAATTGTTTCATTAACTTCGTTTATAACATTTGGCTTATTTAGTTTGGTCTGTTGACCGCCCATGATTGCAAATATTTGAGTATAGTATTCCATTGTGAAGAGGTTTTATTTTTGCCGTTTATGTCATTCCCAAAATTTTGAACAATTTATTTTACATTTTAAGTTCCTGTTCTGTATTATTTTTTTTCGTCGTCTAATGTTAAAACGTTCTGTTTGAGGTATTGTGTAGTGGAAATCGTCGTGGTGTCAGAAGTGGGAAATCCTCGTGTGTTGATACTCGCACAAAAGATTGCACGGCTCCATTGTTATAAGGGACGATCACTGTGTTGCTACTCGCACAGAAAATTGCACGGTTCCATTGTAGTAAGGGACGATTTGGGAAAACGTTCGTGAGTTAGTCAGTGCAACGTTGATCCTTTAAGGGGGTAGTCAGGTAGAATCGACCATGTTTTTAAGTAATTTTTTTTTCATACAAATTTTTATTCCAAATTAAAAATTTTTTTATATGTTATTGTACATAGTTTTGAGTACTGAACAAAATTTTTTTTATAAATTTTCGTTTATATCCGGGGGAGATATGGGCGACCGGAAGACGCCATTTTGAAATCTGGCTGACACGATTTCTCCATTTTGGATGATCTGAAATATACCAAACAAATTTCATTTTGAAGTATAAATTAATGGCTCTCGTTTGAACTATAACTGTAAAAAAATATTAATAAATAAACATTTAGTGCAATTGTAAAGTTTTTTCCTCTTTTTTTGCTTGGTTTTTGTTAATAATTTTGTCATAACGTTGTTACATAGAAATGGACAATAATGATCGTAGTTCACGCGATAGCCAAACCTTTTCTGAAAATATAAAAAAAAAGTTTAAGCAAATCGGTGCAGTAGATCGGCCGTAATCGTGTCAGCCAGCTCAAAACAACAGCATCTACTTCACGCGAGTTAACAAACGACACACGGTGTTTGCGTTTTTGTTCAGCACATGCGTGCTGCGTTTATTGAGTCTGATCTTAAAACTGCCAAACTATCTGTACTCTTAATATTATTTAGGCTACCTACTTATTACATTTTCATGTTTGGTTCTGTCTCTTGTTTGTTATCGGCTGGCTGGTTTAGTTACATGTCTTATCTGTTTATGGTTCTGTTTGTTTGTTTAGGCCTTAGGTCATATCTGTTTGCTGGTTTTTCTGCATTTTATTAGTTTTTCTTTGTGTACTGTTTTTGTGAACAGAATAAAATTGTGAAAATGATTAGAGGCCTTAACTCTCCTCTGTGTTAAAATGAAATGTCCTCATTTCAAAACATCTAGGTTTGAAGTCGGCGCAGTTCGGTTTCGTATGCCTCTTCGAAATTCTTAAAGTTTCTAATGTTTTGTTGTAGTTGTCGGTACATATACAATTTAACACATGAATGTATAATTAAAATTAAGGTTATTATCATTAAAATATGAAAAAATATAAGGTAAACTTCCAAGGATGTTCCTCAATTGGTATAAGAAATTTGTACATCTCTTGTATGTTAGTAAACTTATAATTAGATTTGGAGCTTAAAATCTCTAACACTCTTACTTCATCGTTTTGATGGGCATGAATTACATCTTTTATTTCTTGCTCATGATTTATATATGTCTTATTATCTATTAAAGGCTTAATTATGTCGGCAAATACAATAGCCTGATGCTCACCTGGGTCCCGGGACACGCAGGAATTGCGGGTAACGAGACCTCGGATTCCTTAGCTAGAATGGGCTCTAAGGCTGCTTTTGTCGGCCCTGAGCCTGTTCTGCCACTCCCATCTGCGGCCATCAAAGCCACTGTTAACGAATGGGTCACTATGACCCAGGAGCGAGCATGGCAGGCTGGGAGCGGCTGCAGGTGGACGAAACTTATGCTTCCCGCCATATCCGGCAGATGCTCACAGTTTCTTCTGTCACTAGGCAGAAGGGACTGCAGGCAGATAGTCGGGTTAATGACGGGCCATTTTCTATGGGCAAAGCACATGGAAATGGTAGGCATATCTGACAGTGCCCTATGTCCTGCCTGTGGGGAGGACGTTGAGACGGCGAAACACTTCCTGTGTCTCTGCCCCGCGTTCGCTCGTATCAGGTTTGAGACGTTTGGCACTGATGTGCTAAGAAGCGACCACCTTTGCTTAAAATTTGTATTTGCATTATCAATAATTTCGTAATCGGAGATTTTTTCAAATTTAATGTTGTGGTTGGTTATGGTGACGTCCGTTGGGTTTGTATTTATGATTCGCACAAATGCACGTTTTGAACAGGCTATGGTACGAGTATTTCCTATGAAAACACCATGCTGTAATTCTTGATTTGGTATTAATAGTTCATTTTCGGAAGTAATGGATAGTTTCCTAACTACTTCTGAGCGTGCTGGTATGATAAATGTATTTGCGGTGTGACTAGTAAATATTGGGATACCTATTTGCTTGTAGTTGCTCGGGCGCAAGATTAACCAATCGTTATTGTTCATAAATTCTAGTACGCAGTTGTATGACTATGAAATCGATTCCCCATATTCCGTCACATTGTATTTGAAATTTTTCATCTACTATTTGATATTGGTGGTTGATTACAAGATTTTCTATTGTTAAGTCAAGATTCAACGATCCAATGGATCGAATACTCCCGTCACCTACGCCACTAATTTCAGTTTTGTTTGTAGTATTTATTTCATATTCTTTAACGAATTTTAGATTTTTGACTGTGATATCTCTGCTCCAGTGTCGACAAGTATTGTTAGAACTTTATTAGTATTTGGTTCTTTTATTTTAATAAATATGCTTAGATTCATATTTAATGTAAGTAATTTGGTAACCGCATTCTTGTGGTTTAGTTTCCTAGGGGTATTTCTTGGTTTTCCGGCTGTTCTTCTGCGCTAGCTAGCCGAATGTTGTTCGTCCTACGAGTATTATTGTGATTGATACCACGGCTATTCCCCCGGCGATTTCTGTTATTTGCGCATCCGTTATTTTTATAGTTATTGCGGCTGGTGTTGGTATTGTTATAGTTTTCACGTCCACGATATCTACCGCGATTATTACTGGTTCTTCCGCCCCGTCCATAGTAGTTGCCTCTTCTGTTAAAGGCGAATATTGAAATTTGTTGAGCTGTTGCGTCACAAATTTCAATATCGCTTCATTCATGTTTATGAATGAACCACCCTCCATTATTAATTTTACGCGCTCATTATTGCAATTTTTATCATTGCTTTAACTGCGGTTTGGGTAGCATATTTTGTGGCTAATTGATTTGTAAGCCCGTCGCTAAGGTAGGCATTTTGTAGTGCTTTTGTGAGGTCTTCGACCTCTTTTGTATAGTTGTTTGCTGTCTTGCCTAGTTGTTTGATGTTTAATAATTTTGCTTTGAGGACATCCACCGACTCACCCTTAACTGCTGTTTTTAAGTTGGCAATTATTTCTGCCAAGGATGTTTCATTAGTCATTAAATTTCTAGCAGTACCATTTAATTTGGTTTTAACTAAGGTGACTGCTGTGGACTATGTCCTTCCTTAATTAGCTCGACAGTGTTAATGCGTCGAGAAAGCTTTGCAAATTTTCTGCCTTGCCATCGAACTCTGGTATGAGCCTGGCTGCATTGCTTAGAAATTCTGTAACCGTTAGCGGCATTTTCGAAGTATTTAATTTTTCTAGCCTAGTGTTTTTATACGCTTAAATCTTATCAAGGTTATTAGCTATTGAATAAGATTGAATGGCTTTCTTTTTCAAGCCTCTTGTGTGAATGGTGTACATTTTGATTATTGCTAGGGCCATTATAACAACTGCAATAATCCGTATTTTTAATGCGGAGTTATTGGCAATTGTTTCATTAACTTCGTTTATAACAACTGCAATAATCCGTATTTTTAATGCGGAGTTATTGGCAATTGTTTCATTAACTTCGTTTATAACATTTGGCTTATTTAGTTTGGTCTGTTGACCGCCCATGATTGCAAATATTTGAGTATAGTATTCCATTGTGAAGAGGTTTTATTTTTGCCGTTTATGTCATTCCCAAAATTTTGAACAATTTATTTTACATTTTAAGTTCCTGTTCTGTATTATTTTTTTTCGTCGTCTAATGTTAAAACGTTCTGTTTGAGGTATTGTGTAGTGGAAATCGTCGTGGTGTCAGAAGTGGGAAATCCTCGTGTGTTGATACTCGCACAAAAGATTGCACGGCTCCATTGTTATAAGGGACGATCACTGTGTTGCTACTCGCACAGAAAATTGCACGGTTCCATTGTAGTAAGGGACGATTTGGGAAAACGTTCGTGAGTTAGTCAGTGCAACGTTGATCCTTTAAGGGGGTAGTCAGGTAGAATCGACCATGTTTTTAAGTAATTTTTTTTTCATACAAATTTTTATTCCAAATTAAAAATTTTTTTATATGTTATTGTACATAGTTTTGAGTACTGAACAAAATTTTTTTTATAAATTTTCGTTTATATCCGGGGGAGATATGGGCGACCGGAAGACGCCATTTTGAAATCTGGCTGACACGATTTCTCCATTTTGGATGATCTGAAATATACCAAACAAATTTCATTTTGAAGTATAAATTAATGGCTCTCGTTTGAACTATAACTGTAAAAAAATATTAATAAATAAACATTTAGTGCAATTGTAAAGTTTTTTCCTCTTTTTTTGCTTGGTTTTTGTTAATAATTTTGTCATAACGTTGTTACATAGAAATGGACAATAATGATCGTAGTTCACGCGATAGCCAAACCTTTTCTGAAAATATAAAAAAAAAGTTTAAGCAAATCGGTGCAGTAGATCGGCCGTAATCGTGTCAGCCAGCTCAAAACAACAGCATCTACTTCACGCGAGTTAACAAACGACACACGGTGTTTGCGTTTTTGTTCAGCACATGCGTGCTGCGTTTATTGAGTCTGATCTTAAAACTGCCAAACTATCTGTACTCTTAATATTATTTAGGCTACCTACTTATTACATTTTCATGTTTGGTTCTGTCTCTTGTTTGTTATCGGCTGGCTGGTTTAGTTACATGTCTTATCTGTTTATGGTTCTGTTTGTTTGTTTAGGCCTTAGGTCATATCTGTTTGCTGGTTTTTCTGCATTTTATTAGTTTTTCTTTGTGTACTGTTTTTGTGAACAGAATAAAATTGTGAAAATGATTAGAGGCCTTAACTCTCCTCTGTGTTAAAATGAAATGTCCTCATTTCAAAACATCTAGGTTTGAAGTCGGCGCAGTTCGGTTTCGTATGCCTCTTCGAAATTCTTAAAGTTTCTAATGTTTTGTTGTAGTTGTCGGTACATATACAATTTAACACATGAATGTATAATTAAAATTAAGGTTATTATCATTAAAATATGATAAAATATAAGGTAAACTTCCAAGGATGTTCCTCAATTGGTATAAGAAATTTGTACATCTCTTGTATGTTAGTAAACTTATAATTAGATTTGGAGCTTAAAATCTCTAACACTCTTACTTCATCGTTTTGATGGGCATGAATTACATCTTTTATTTCTTGCTCATGATTTATATATGTCTTATTATCTATTAAAGGCTTAATTATGTCGGCAAATACAATAGCCTGATGCTCACCTGGGTCCCGGGACACGCAGGAATTGCGGGTAACGAGACCTCGGATTCCTTAGCTAGAATGGGCTCTAAGGCTGCTTTTGTCGGCCCTGAGCCTGTTCTGCCACTCCCATCTGCGGCCATCAAAGCCACTGTTAACGAATGGGTCACTATGACCCAGGAGCGAGCATGGCAGGCTGGGAGCGGCTGCAGGTGGACGAAACTTATGCTTCCCGCCATATCCGGCAGATGCTCACAGTTTCTTCTGTCACTAGGCAGAAGGGACTGCAGGCAGATAGTCGGGTTAATGACGGGCCATTTTCTATGGGCAAAGCACATGGAAATGGTAGGCATATCTGACAGTGCCCTATGTCCTGCCTGTGGGGAGGACGTTGAGACGGCGAAACACTTCCTGTGTCTCTGCCCCGCGTTCGCTCGTATCAGGTTTGAGACGTTTGGCACTGATGTGCTAAGAAGCGACCACCTTTGCTTAAAATTTGTATTTGCATTATCAATAATTTCGTAATCGGAGATTTTTTCAAATTTAATGTTGTGGTTGGTTATGGTGACGTCCGTTGGGTTTGTATTTATGATTCGCACAAATGCACGTTTTGAACAGGCTATGGTACGAGTATTTCCTATGAAAACACCATGCTGTAATTCTTGATTTGGTATTAATAGTTCATTTTCGGAAGTAATGGATAGTTTCCTAACTACTTCTGAGCGTGCTGGTATGATAAATGTATTTGCGGTGTGACTAGTAAATATTGGGATACCTATTTGCTTGTAGTTGCTCGGGCGCAAGATTAACCAATCGTTATTGTTCATAAATTCTAGTACGCAGTTGTATGACTATGAAATCGATTCCCCATATTCCGTCACATTGTATTTGAAATTTTTCATCTACTATTTGATATTGGTGGTTGATTACAAGATTTTCTATTGTTAAGTCAAGATTCAACGATCCAATGGATCGAATACTCCCGTCACCTACGCCACTAATTTCAGTTTTGTTTGTAGTATTTATTTCATATTCTTTAACGAATTTTAGATTTTTGACTGTGATATCTCTGCTCCAGTGTCGACAAGTATTGTTAGAACTTTATTAGTATTTGGTTCTTTTATTTTAATAAATATGCTTAGATTCATATTTAATGTAAGTAATTTGGTAACCGCATTCTTGTGGTTTAGTTTCCTAGGGGTATTTCTTGGTTTTCCGGCTGTTCTTCTGCGCTAGCTAGCCGAATGTTGTTCGTCCTACGAGTATTATTGTGATTGATACCACGGCTATTCCCCCGGCGATTTCTGTTATTTGCGCATCCGTTATTTTTATAGTTATTGCGGCTGGTGTTGGTATTGTTATAGTTTTCACGTCCACGATATCTACCGCGATTATTACTGGTTCTTCCGCCCCGTCCATAGTAGTTGCCTCTTCTGTTAAAGGCGAATATTGAAATTTGTTGAGCTGTTGCGTCACAAATTTCAATATCGCTTCATTCATGTTTATGAATGAACCACCCTCCATTATTAATTTTACGCGCTCATTATTGCAATTTTTATCATTGCTTTAACTGCGGTTTGGGTAGCATATTTTGTGGCTAATTGATTTGTAAGCCCGTCGCTAAGGTAGGCATTTTGTAGTGCTTTTGTGAGGTCTTCGACCTCTTTTGTATAGTTGTTTGCTGTCTTGCCTAGTTGTTTGATGTTTAATAATTTTGCTTTGAGGACATCCACCGACTCACCCTTAACTGCTGTTTTTAAGTTGGCAATTATTTCTGCCAAGGATGTTTCATTAGTCATTAAATTTCTAGCAGTACCATTTAATTTGGTTTTAACTAAGGTGACTGCTGTGGACTATGTCCTTCCTTAATTAGCTCGACAGTGTTAATGCGTCGAGAAAGCTTTGCAAATTTTCTGCCTTGCCATCGAACTCTGGTATGAGCCTGGCTGCATTGCTTAGAAATTCTGTAACCGTTAGCGGCATTTTCGAAGTATTTAATTTTTCTAGCCTAGTGTTTTTATACGCTTAAATCTTATCAAGGTTATTAGCTATTGAATAAGATTGAATGGCTTTCTTTTTCAAGCCTCTTGTGTGAATGGTGTACATTTTGATTATTGCTAGGGCCATTATAACAACTGCAATAATCCGTATTTTTAATGCGGAGTTATTGGCAATTGTTTCATTAACTTCGTTTATAACAACTGCAATAATCCGTATTTTTAATGCGGAGTTATTGGCAATTGTTTCATTAACTTCGTTTATAACATTTGGCTTATTTAGTTTGGTCTGTTGACCGCCCATGATTGCAAATATTTGAGTATAGTATTCCATTGTGAAGAGGTTTTATTTTTGCCGTTTATGTCATTCCCAAAATTTTGAACAATTTATTTTACATTTTAAGTTCCTGTTCTGTATTATTTTTTTTCGTCGTCTAATGTTAAAACGTTCTGTTTGAGGTATTGTGTAGTGGAAATCGTCGTGGTGTCAGAAGTGGGAAATCCTCGTGTGTTGATACTCGCACAAAAGATTGCACGGCTCCATTGTTATAAGGGACGATCACTGTGTTGCTACTCGCACAGAAAATTGCACGGTTCCATTGTAGTAAGGGACGATTTGGGAAAACGTTCGTGAGTTAGTCAGTGCAACGTTGATCCTTTAAGGGGGTAGTCAGGTAGAATCGACCATGTTTTTAAGTAATTTTTTTTTCATACAAATTTTTATTCCAAATTAAAAATTTTTTTATATGTTATTGTACATAGTTTTGAGTACTGAACAAAATTTTTTTTATAAATTTTCGTTTATATCCGGGGGAGATATGGGCGACCGGAAGACGCCATTTTGAAATCTGGCTGACACGATTTCTCCATTTTGGATGATCTGAAATATACCAAACAAATTTCATTTTGAAGTATAAATTAATGGCTCTCGTTTGAACTATAACTGTAAAAAAATATTAATAAATAAACATTTAGTGCAATTGTAAAGTTTTTTCCTCTTTTTTTGCTTGGTTTTTGTTAATAATTTTGTCATAACGTTGTTACATAGAAATGGACAATAATGATCGTAGTTCACGCGATAGCCAAACCTTTTCTGAAAATATAAAAAAAAAGTTTAAGCAAATCGGTGCAGTAGATCGGCCGTAATCGTGTCAGCCAGCTCAAAACAACAGCATCTACTTCACGCGAGTTAACAAACGACACACGGTGTTTGCGTTTTTGTTCAGCACATGCGTGCTGCGTTTATTGAGTCTGATCTTAAAACTGCCAAACTATCTGTACTCTTAATATTATTTAGGCTACCTACTTATTACATTTTCATGTTTGGTTCTGTCTCTTGTTTGTTATCGGCTGGCTGGTTTAGTTACATGTCTTATCTGTTTATGGTTCTGTTTGTTTGTTTAGGCCTTAGGTCATATCTGTTTGCTGGTTTTTCTGCATTTTATTAGTTTTTCTTTGTGTACTGTTTTTGTGAACAGAATAAAATTGTGAAAATGATTAGAGGCCATAACTCTCCTCTGTGTTAAAATGAAATGTCCTCATTTCAAAACATCTAGGTTTGAAGTCGGCGCAGTTCGGTTTCGTATGCCTCTTCGAAATTCTTACAGTTTCTAATGTTTTGTTGTAGTTGTCGGTACATATACAATTTAACACATGAATGTATAATTAAAATTAAGGTTATTATCATTAAAATATGATAAAATATAAGGTAAACTTCCAAGGATGTTCCTCAATTGGTATAAGAAATTTGTACATCTCTTGTATGTTAGTAAACTTATAATTAGATTTGGAGCTTAAAATCTCTAACACTCTTACTTCATCGTTTTGATGGGCATGAATTACATCTTTTATTTCTTGCTCATGATTTATATATGTCTTATTATCTATTGTAGTGCTATAACTGAATTGAATTAGATGTGGACCATTTATTTCCTGTCCATTCCATGTGTGTTCATTGTCGATTATAATGTTACCATGATCTAAAATTTGCAGTGGGAAATTATTTTCTTGAATTATATTACATTGAGCTTTTTGTTTTAATAACAAAGGAATAGTACATTTATCGATTAGTTCCTGTTTACAAATATTTGTTCCTATAAAATGTTGATATTTCGATAAATTTATAAACTCACTATTACATTTAGCAACTTTTTGTTTTAATTCAAATTTTCCGTGCTTAAATGCTAATGGGATTAAATTATACATTTGACATTTGTTTTTTATAATTGGGTATTTGTAGATTGTAATAACTGCACTGTTAAAGATACACACATGGACATCGGAATATTCTAATATATTTATTATTGGAATATCATATGATTCTTGGTGAATGATTTCGTTTATTTCTTTCAGATTAAGTGTTCCAGAGAAGAAATTTCCTGATTTTGCAAAGTTAATTGTATTTGTGATTGCCTCTAGTTCTTTATACACTTCTGTTATTATTAATTCTTCGGTTATAGATTGTGGGTCTAAAGTTTCTATTATTTTTTCAAATTGTGAATTTATTTTTCTTTGTTTGTTATTATTTTCAATAAGTTGATTAAGTCCAGTTTTTATTTCAATTAAGTCATCGTGATCTGGTGTTCCTGTTATAAATTTTAAGGCAGAGCCTAAGAAGTTAAGGGCGCGTTTCGCACGATGCTCGGGTGGTATCAACTGAGTTTTAAGAATTTCGATTTTATTAACGAGAATATTTTCCTTTTGTGATTCTATTGTACTATAATGCATTCTCATTATAGTTTCGTATGGGGCTAGTATTTTAGAGAGATTTGCTACGTGGTAGAGGTAAGCAGAGTTTTTGTAAATATACACAACGTCTGTCTCGGTTAGTACATATTTTTTTCCGGTTAGGTCAGTGATTTTTTCGGAAAGACCGAGTGTAGATAACAACAATGTTATTAATTCTGTTCCTGTGAAGTGCATGTTGTGCTTTGTTTTCGTATGCTGTCTTTATGTATTATTCTCCCCCTCACTGTTAGAATCGTGTCCCCGCGATCTTCTTTCACTTTGTGTTTGTTGTATTTCGCTGCCAGTTTATTACGACGGTCCGTTCGGCTATATATTATATCGCCTGGTTTATATGTTATTACCTTCCTATTTTTGTTGTGGTATTGAAGTAGTTTATCCTGCTTTTCTTCAAGTTTTTCTTTGATGTCGAGGTATTTTTCGCGGTTGAAAAATACGTCTTCGGGTTTGTATCCTGTAGAGGAATGAATGGTCTTATTATATTGTTGGACAGCGTTAAAAATTTCCTCACCGGGTGCGGTTTTGTTTTCAGCAGCTAAACTCTGTGTCAGTTCGATAAGTGTGCTGTGTATTCGTTCGACTTGAGCGTTAGACGTTGAATGATGAACTGGTGTAACTGAATGCGTTATTTTCAGTCGGCTGTACAAAAATGTAACAATGTTCGCGTTAAATATACTTTAGTTATCAGTCATAAGATACTTCGCGTTTGGGTAAACTTGTGTAAGTACCTCTTCTATGGATCCGTGGCAGTTTATCTTCGTGTCAAGTTTGCGTAGGAAACAATATTTAGAGTATCTATCTACAGAGCTGAGATATTGCATGTTATTAATGTGGAATACGTCCATTTGTATGTACTCTCCTACCCGTGTTGGAATTGGGGTTTTTCCTATAGGTTGTTTGTTTGGGTGTCGTTCGTACTTGTGTTGTAAACATATTTCACAACATGTTGCTTCTTGTTTACACATTTCCCTAATGTTCGGCCAAAAATGAGTCAACAATATTTCCTGCGTGTTATTCTTGTAGTTTCTATGTGCACGTTTATGTACCTGCGTAACTATCTCCTTTTGGTCGTTTATTGAGGTAACGTCCGTCAGTTGGTTTTGCGCTAGTACAAAGGTACAATTTGGGAAAGTGGTGATGATTATATCTTTTAAATGGAAAATGATTTCTTCTGCTATTTTTAGCGCGTTGGTGATATTTGGTCTAACGACGTCTTTTAGTTTTGTTAATAAATCTGGTGTGTCCTTGAAAAATATTGTATGTCTAAATCGTCCGGGAAATATTCAGGCATGTGCTGCAAATCGCACGATTTCAAATCGAAATCGGAATTTGAAATCGTACGAATTTTTGGGGAGTGTGCTACAAAACGGACGATTTGACTTCAACTCGAAATAAAATTCAAGCTGATTTTTTTGTTGACGTTTATACAATTTTTTGTCGAAACGTTAACAGAAAATTGAATATCTTACATGATGAGCATTTTCTTTGCGAGTTTGATGTATTTAGAAGAAAAAGAAAGAAGAAAAGTGGAAACAGTAAAACTCCGCATTTTGAGAGACCATTCCAACCCACTGGACATGTCGGAACCTCACTCTCTCTAATTTTCTTATTTTGGCTAACAATGTAGATTGGAATTTTTGCAGGTTTTGTTATGTTAGGTTAAGGTGGCTGTCTTGGCATGGGACTTGCCGAAAGTAACACTTAGGCCACGGAGTGGGCCCGTTGTAATACCACAAGTTTAGGGTCTGTCTTACTGCCGAGGGCTTTAATTGCTGCCTGGCTGTCAGTGAAAATGCGAACCAAACCTCCCTACTCTGCCATCTAGCTTGGAGCTGTCTGTATAGAAACCGTGTCTTATTCCCAACCCTGTCTATGAGGTATGAGAGTTGAGAATTTAGAATCGAACAGATATGATGGTAGCGAGTAGTATAGTACGAGTATATGTTGTCAGGTAAGTCAGGTGAACAGCCTAGGATCCGGCAGTAAATCAGTACGAATCCATCTTTTGATGGTATTTAGTCTCACTGCAGAGAGGGTTGCAGCTTGTTTACCGAAGAGGTTAACAGGAAAAAAGTGGAGCAGGGCGTAGAGCCCTCTGGATGGTGTTGATCGAATGCTCAATTTATTATGACCGCCGCCGATCATTGGACTGAATCCAGAAGTTTCTGGTTAGCCACATTATCCAGGGTAGTCCACCATACTACTGCTCCATAGAAAAGGGCCTAATCACGGAGTTGTAAATCCAGTACATGATACGTGGTATGGGGGTATTGCTTGCCAACTGCTCTTTTGTAAGAGTACAGTGCAACAGTAGAGGAGTTGTAACCATCTTGGTTAACAGGTTGTGAACTATGTCCACTATCGGCTTGCATAGTTTCATGTTAGTCAGTAAGCCAGTAATATGGTTGAAAGCTCCCTCAACATTTTCACGTTCAAAATTTCTTTATAAGTTGAAACGCAAATAGAATATCAGCCGTTTTCTAATCGCAACAAAAACGGAATTTCGGTTTTCTGGCACATATCATTTCAAACGATTTCGTTTTCGACAATTGACAAAATCAAAACGAAATTGAGCACACTCCATCACGTTTTCGCTCCGAATTTGAAACGAAAACGATTTGTAGCACATGCCTGATTGTCTGTGTTAATAGTTCACCTCTCTCGTTATCATTTACTAAAATTATTTGGTTTTTGAATGAATTTAATGGCTGTTTAACGTTTTTAATAATATTATTTGGCGAACTTTTTTGTGAATGATCTGAGCAATTTGTGGTGATATTAATTTGTTGACGCGATAATGCATCTGCTACAACATTCTGATGTCCAGGTTTATAAACTAATTTGGCACCATATTCTTCAATTAAATTTTTCCAACGTTTTAATTTTGTGTTCGGGTTTTTCTCAGAGATGGAAAAAATTAATGATTGGTGATCCGTGTAAATCGTTAAGTCTGCTACGCCGTATAAATAATTTCTAAGTTTTTGTAAAGGCCATACGATTGCTAACAACTCTTTCTCATTGGTACTATAATTTTGCTCTGTGTTATTTAATGTACGTGAAATAAATGCAATTGGCTGACGATTCTGTGCTAGAACTGCCCCAATAGCGATATTGCTTCCATCTGTTGTCAAACTAAAAGGTTTCGAGAAGTCTGGTTGGAAAAGTTCAACCTGTTCCTGTAATGCGTTTTTTATCTTTTCTAAGGCTTCTACCGCTGCTGTGTCTAGATGTATGAGTGTCTTAGCACTTTGATTCTTACTAATCATTCCTAATTCTCCTCTCAAATGAACTCGCAAGTCCTAGAAAAGATCTTAATTCTTTTAAATTTTTTGGTTGTGGGTAATTTTTTATGGCTTCAATTTTTTTTGGATCAACCGTTATCCTATTGTGTTTTACAATATGTCCAAGGTATTCAACCGAATCCTGGAAAAAATTTGACTTTTCGTCAGAAATTTTCATGTTAGCATTGTGTAATGCGTTTATTATAATCTGAAGATGTTCCATATGTTCTTCAGGTGTGGAAGAATATATTAACACGTCATCTATATAAACATACGCAAATTTGCCAATGTATTCCCTAAGAATGTCGTCGATGCATCGTTGAAAAATGGATGGGGCATTCTTCAATCCGAATGGCATCCTAATAAATTCATACTTCGCACCGTTGACAGAGAATGCTGTTTTTTCTCGATCAGATTCCTTAATTAAAATCTGGTGAAAACCTGATTCTAAATCAATTGTAGAAAAAATTTTTGCCTTTCCTAAATTCTGTATGGTCATATTGACATCTGGAATAGGATATCTGTCAGTAATCGTATGAGAGTTAATTTTCTGGAAGTCAACAACCATCCGTCTTTTAGGTCTACCTTGGTCATCGGTGCCCTTTTTTGGGACAGTCCATATAGGTGAATTATATGGGCTTTTGCTTGGTTGAATAATTCCGTCATTTAACAATTTCTCAATCTCTTTCCTGACAAAGTCGTGATCAGACATTGGATATGGATATTGTTTTGTCCATATCGGATCTTCCGATTCAGTCCTAATTGATAGTGGTTGTAAAAGGCAATGTTTCACTAATACAATTATTTCTTTCCATAAGTCTATACACTTCGTCTTTAAATTTATCGTTATTTATTGTATAGTTAATTTTTGGTTCAACTCTTGGAACCTTCTTCCTCTGGTATTTTAATATATAATTAAATAAATTTACTTCTGCCTTCATTTGGCGCAACCCTTGTTCTCCAAGAATCATATCAAATTCACTAAGTTCATTTATTTCGTAAAATGTTAGGTTATGCCCATACATTGTTATTATTTTTTTTGAATATATGACTGAGTAGCCATGTAAAGTTTTAGTTTTAAATGGTTTTATTTTAATTGATTTTCCAATATTACATGAAATATTGATATAGTTATTAGTAGATCCTGTGTCTACTAAGAGGGTAACGGGCGTGCCAGTAAGACCGCACTTTGTTTGAATACAAGGCAGCCCGTTTATTCGCCTAAAAAAGTACTGCCTGATTCATATTGTTCCTCATAGTTAGAAAAATCTACAGATTCTAAATCCTCCTGCTTAGTTTGATTGATTTGCATTCTATTTTGTGTTGTCGCTACATTTTGGTTACTACCTATCTTATCCTTTCTAAACATATTATTATGATTATAATAATTACCATTGACGGCATTGTGGTTCCTTGTTGTCTGCACGAACTGCCTGGAATTATCCACGTCCATTGGGATTGGTGCAGGTTGCCGTTGCTGTGGTTGGTTGTTAAAATTCCTTGGCTGAAATGCTTGTTGTTGGGGTTCATTCTTCATTCTGGTATTTGGTCTGTACTGTTGCTGCTGTTGCGGTTGACTGTTGAAACTCCTTGGTTGAAACCTTTGTTGCTGTCTGTCCTCTCGGTGTAAATGTGGATAAGCATTGTGATTCTGGTTGAACCGTTGTCCAAATCCTTGACCGTTGAATCTTGCTGACGTTGTTTGAACCTCAAACTGTTGATCCAAGTTGTCGTGGTAAATCGTGCAGGCTGTCGCATATGCTGATTCCAAGTTTATCGGATTGCTGCTGTACAATGTACCGCTCGTGAATTTGGAGTTCAATCCCAGGATAAACGTTCTCACTGCTTCCTGATTGGCATAATCCTTCATAGCTTCTTTACTTTGATCACCGGACATCTCAATTTTGGATAGTGCTAAATTGAGTGCTTTGGATACCTCACTATGAAATTCCGCAAGTGTTTTTCTACCTTGAACGATCTTCTTCATTTCGTCCAGCAAAACGTATAAAGGCCGTTGATCCGCAAAGGTG
This sequence comes from Melieria picta, assembly GCA_964056695.1. NCBI lineage: Eukaryota > Metazoa > Arthropoda > Insecta > Diptera > Ulidiidae > Melieria > Melieria picta. The sequence continues at coordinate 68,207,770 of OZ057400.1, forward strand.
TAGTCTAACCGGTTGATGATGGCATAGAAATTCATTTTCGTATTATGGTTTGTTAGGATATCAGCTGCTGCTCCCGTAATTTTCGTCCTCACTATTCCTAAGGCACTGTAGTACTTTGGATGCTGGTTATAGTTCTTAATCGCCTCCATGAATGTCCATGCCTGTGACCTCCATGATCTATACTGGCTTTTATTCCCGTCGAAGTTAGGTAGAGATTTAAATAGATCCAGATCAATTTCCCTTGGGTCACTTATGCTGAGTTGAATGTCCTCGTGTTGACTAATTGATGTTGCTTGTGAAGAATTCCGCTGTTCTATCGATTCTAACCTTTGTGTAAAATTTTCCTGTTGCTCTTGCAAAGCCGCGATCATCGAAGTGATTTGTGCGGTGAGTTGGGCCATTTTCTGTTCCATTTTTGTTTTTTCTGTTGTTGTATTTGCTCCTTGTATTTGTCGAAAACTTTTGTTGGTTTCTACGAAGTCTATCCGCTTCGTGATGGGTCGAGGTTTTATGTTGTAGTTATCAAAAATCTTACTTGTTGACTGTCCAATATCTCAGGATCTGCCAGTTGTAACGCAAATATTATCCACTTTTTCAGGACTTGAAACTTGCTGTTAAATTAACTGTCCAATATTTATTGATTTGAGTGGAAGTGAAGCGAAGCGGACGTGTTTTTTTTGTGCTCTCTGTGAAAAGTGATTTGAAAAGGTTTTAGACCTTTATATCGAGATAGTGACTCTTACATAAATTCGGAATGGTATTCACCTTCATATCGAGACAGTGACTCCTTTAATATATATCTATATCTATATATCTGATCGTATCTAAAATCATTACGATGCCTTGTGCGTGTGGGCAAAGAGTTGATCGTGCTCAACCTAAGGTCCAGTGTGCTAAGTGTAATGAGCTGTTCCATCTAGAATGTGTTGGTCTCATGCCAGCTGATCATGAGTTTTTGCTCAAAACTAACAAACAATTCCACTGCAAGAAGTGTGCGGCTGCTCGCCGTAACTCTATTCGCTCACCTCCACCATCCGTTAATCCAGTGGATATTGCTCGGAGTAATATTAACTCAGACTCACCAACTGCCCAACCTTCTCAACAAGCGAAGTGCGCTAAACCGAACTTGCCTATTAATAAACAACAACAAATTCAGCCTAAACCTGTTCATCCCCAGCAACAAAATGATAAAACAAAAGAAAGTGAAAACAAACAACAAATAACATTATTGATATGCATCATGTACCTCTTGTCCTTGATCTTGAATTTTATACATTTTCTAAAATTAGTAATTTTAATTCAAATTCATCCTTTAATTTTAAGCTATGCGATTTTTTGAAATTGAATGATCGTTTGATGAACATCAATTGGGACAGTTTGTTTCTTCATCTTGATGTTGTTAAGTGTTTTGAAATCTTTAAGACTACTGTGGTAGACATCTGCAAAAGTATTTGCCCTGTTATAACGAAAAAGCAATATAAAGTGCCCTGGCACAATGCGGCTCTGTGTAAACTTCGCAATAAGAGAAACAAATATCATCGGAAATTCAAAAAAAGCAACAATTTGGGTTATTACAACCTGTATAAAAAATATTCTAAGAAATTCCTTTGTTTGGATAAATTTCTGCATAGAAATTATATCCTAAGCTTTGAGTCCAACATAAAATCTAACCCGAAAGCATTTTGGCATTTCGTTAACTCGAAAAAATCGTGCTCCAGTATTCCCTCGGCACTTTTTCTTGACGACAAAGTTTCCAATACTCCTGTCGACTCAGCTAATCTCTTTGCGTCTTTTTTTAAGTCCAATTTCACAGCTGAATCTAGTAGCGATAATAATGTATCGTTCAATATAAAACAATCTCTCGATTTTGGCAAGCTTGAGTTGTCTTCTCAAGATGTGCTCAATGGCATTGCCCGACTTAAGTCTTCCTTACAAATGGATGTTGATGGCCTGTCTGCAGCCTTGTACAAGAAGTGTGACTCTCTAGTGTACCCATTAGTGGTCATCTTTAACAAATCTCTTTCATCGGGAACTTTCATTGATGCATGGAAACTGGCTTTTATCTCTCCAATCTTCAAGAGTGGTAACAGAAATGACGTTAGCAATTATAGACCCATTTCAAAGCTCTCTGCAACATCAAAACTTTTTGAATGCATCATCCAAGCTAAATTACTATTTTCTGTAAAGAATTCAATATGTCCGGAGCAGCATGGCTTCATTCCGGGACGCTCAACAGTGTCGAATCTAGCTGTTTTCTCAGACGACTGCATTTCTGCTTTTCAATCTGGCACCCAGGTTGATACGATTTATACTGATTTTTCTAAGGCTTTCGATAGGGTCTCTCATGCTATACTGATAAATAAATTAGCGTGTATGGGTTTCCACTCAGTTTTCCTGACTTGGATTGCATCTTATTTAAACAATCGTAGGTGCGTGGTTGTTGTCGACAATGTTAGGTCGGTGCCTTTCGTTGCTTCCTCTGGGGTGCCGCAAGGTAGCATCCTGGGCCCGCTGTTTTTTGTTTTATTCATAAATGATATCTGCACATGCTTCTCGACAGCTAAGTTTCTGCTTTATGCGGATGACCTAAAGATCTACTCATTGATCAGAAGCTCCCACGATTCCCAATTACTGCAGATCGATATTGATAATGTCAGCAATTGGTGTATCAAAAATCGATTGTCACTGAATATAAGCAAGTGTTTCCAAGTCACCTTTTCTAAACGTTGCAAAGTCATTGACACCTCTTATCTCGTTTCCATGACGCCCCTGATGCGTGTTGATGAAATTAAAGATTTGGGCGTAATCTTTGACTCGAAGTTTTCGTTCGCTAATCATATAAATTTTGTTATCTCTAAGTCGTATGCCATGCTTGCTTTTGTGAGACGTCATAGCTCGGATTTCACCGACCCGTATACGCTGAAGCTTTTGTATACGGCACTAGTTCGTTCCAGGCTTGAATATGCGTCCTTCATCTGGTCTCCATATTTTGCGTGCCATGGTGCTAGGATTGAGAGGATCCAAAAAGTATTCCTTCGTTTTGCATTGCGTAACTTACGCTTTACTGATCCTATGCCCAGCTACGAATCGCGATGCCTACTGATTAACTCAAAATCTTTGCAAAGTAGGAGAACAATCCTGTCTTTGTCTTTCATCTTTGATGTACTCCGTGGTGTAGTTGACTGTCCCACTCTCCTCGAGAGGATCTTTCTGAATATTCCGGTTAGATCTCTTCGTTGCTCAGAGCTCTTCCATATTGGTGTTTTTAGGGCTCAGTATGCGCGAAATGCACCTATCTCCAGAGCCTTAATTGAGTTCAATAGAATCTCCAAAAATGTTGAGATTGATTTCTCAGATTCAAAAAATCGATTCATGTATTCGTTAAATCTTTTTTATAGGTAGCATTAACTTTTTTTTTCCCCCCCTAATTCTTACGTTCAATTAAAATGTGTTCAACTTAGCCTATAAGAATTTTTATTGTATTCATTGGCTAATTAACTAACTAAATAAATAAATAATAAATATTTCAGGATCTGTTGATTATTCCAAAAGTATTATCCGCTGTTTCAGGACTTATACTTTGGTGTTTTGTTTATTATTTAAGCACTTTTTTCAAACACTAGTGCTGGAAGTCCTACTTCCCGTGGAATTTTTAAATTTTATTTTATCCTTTTTTCATCAAAAATGGCTTAAGGACCGGCTTGAGCCCCCAGTTAACAAACGACACACGGTGTTTGCGTTTTTGTTCAGCACATGCGTGCTGCGTTTATTGAGTCTGATCTTAAAACTGCCAAACTATCTGTACTCTTAATATTACTTAGGCTACCTACTTATTACATTTTCATGTTTGGTTCTGTCTCTTGTTTGTTATCGGCTGGCTGGTTTAGTTACATGTCTTATCTGTTTATGGTTCTGTTTGTTTGTTTAGGTCTTAGGTCATATCTGTTTGCTGGTTTTTCTGCATTTGATTAGTTTTTCTTTGTGTACTGTTTTTGTGAACAGAATAGAATTGTGAAAATGATTAGAGGCCTTAACTCGCGCCAGGTGTGCGATTCGAGCGCGCGAGCCCTTACAGCTAATCTCATTTTCAATCGCTTTCGGATACTATCCGAGGTAAAGGAAGGTTTCTACATGATTCCTAAGGGTTTAAATAGACCAAAACTGCAAAGAAAAAATTTTCGATTTTTTGAATAATTGGATAATCCACAGTGAAAGTGTCCAAATGTTAATCCACGGTAAGCGTAGCACGCGTCGTTGTTATGGTGTTATTAAATTTTGGACTTCACTCTAAATATTGGAAAACGTTTGTGGCAGTTTGCTGGCGATATTATGGTTTTATTTTTATTGTTGTTGTTGATTGTTGCCTGCTGAGTGGCAGCCAAGACGCCAACACATTTGCATTGGTTTGAGCAGCGATGAGCAAAAATCACCCAATTGGCATGCTTGCACTGAAATTTTTCAAGTTCCTGTGGTTTTTGGCTCACTTCAAGTTCACACTGCTTTCGCCGATAACCGTTTATGGTTTCACTTGGCGTCTGCTTCACTTGCCAAATAAATAGTTCAAACGAAACTTGGTGCACACTAAAGAAATTTTACATTTTCTGCTGTTTGTTTTTTAAAAACCACAAATCGCTCTGACGATTTTACTCAGTTTATTCCCATGTCAACAGCAATGTGCGACGACCATCGTCCGTTACGTCAACATTTTGTTTAGATCTTCGAACTCAGACTAGACACGTCCTATCACGGTCGCCTGGTTACGTTTGCGGAACGCGTCCGCGTTTATTCACTGTCTTCTTAAGACTGCTAAAAGCTTATACTAAGAGCGTACCAAGCGTTCAGGCCAGCAATCGTGGGAATATGCTGACGCAGCGGTCTGCACGCTTAGTACGCGGTGCTTGGAATGTGTAACCAAGCCGGGCTCCCACAAACACAAGTAGTTAAATTGTATGGGCGTTGGTCAAGGGACATGGCACTTTCAAAGTGACCCAAATATATAAAATAACTTTTGAACTACAGGTCACACATCAATGATATTTGGCGCAAACTTACGATTTAGACGTTCTCTTTGATAGGGGGCATGGGGTGGGTATTAGACGAGGGGGCATGGCACCGCCCATACAACACACATTTTTAATATGGAATAGTTTCGGAATTATAAGGCGGATGACATTGAAATTTTGTATACTGTCGTCCCATAGATGTGTCATTCTACTAGTAAAATTTCTCCGCGTAACTTTGGAAATGGCGGCTCATCTCCCCTCCCGCGCATACACACGCACACACACACACGCACACAGCCGAGCGCTCAAAACCGCCCTCTGACGTAATACTTAACGGTAGTGTCCGGAGGGGATTCCGGTCTGTGACATGAGGAGGTTTAGGGCGCTGTTATGCAGACGGTCAAATGACCGTCGGTCACGATAGTTGTTGTTGCTTCAATGTAAAATGAAAAATTGAGAGAGAGAGCGGGAGAGTAAAATTTGACCGCGTCGGTCAAAAATGATGAGGCTCTCGATGCCAAATCATGCGATCAAAACAGTGTTGCGTTGTGAAATTATTCACAACACATGTGTTTTCGGAGCAAAATGGCACACTTGTCGCGAAAATATGTATCTAATGACGGAAAAAATGGTTCGTAGCAACCCTCATCGTTTGTTTAGTGTACTGGTGACCGCCGATCAAATGACCGTCTGCATAACAGGGTTTTGGCACAGAGTAGAAAAAACAAAACGAGAGCGTAAAAAGTATCGTGACCGACGGTCATTTGACCGTCTGCATAACAGCGCCCTTAGCAAGTTTATTGTAGTTCCTTAAGTGATGCTGATAGTTACAAAGGGAGCGGATACTTTTGGAAGCCTCCCTCCCTTTTGGAAGCAACCTCCCTCAGTAGTTTATAAGTTTTATTAGGAAAAGTGGGAATCAGATTCAAGCATGCATCAAAATCAATAGATTTAAATATACTGTAGCAGCATCTGCATGAGAAAACCGTACAGCCCAATCAACGTCACAGAGCAGATTATCCAAAGCAGTGAAATCACAAACATTGTAATTGCAGAAATATGGCGCGAGCACAAGGTAGTAGTAAAATACGAGTATTCAAGTGCGATGGTGAGCGAAGTGTGGTGTAAACTCGCTAGAGAAATGGAGGAGCACTCATCAAGCTTGCAGTACAGGGTTTCAGTGACGTACACCAAATCAAGAAAACGGTTGAGCCTATTGGCAAAGCAATTGATTTGAAGAAGCTTAAATTTCACAAAATAGCCATTAAAATATGTTTTGCTTTTATGGTATCGTGGCATTGAATGTTTTGAGTGACCCCTGACAAGCCTTCAATTGTATTTGTGTGTTGGTTATATTTTTCCATTACATGGAGGGTGATAGTAAACTGCAGTTTTTCTGTATTCAAATACCTTTTGTGGGGCGGGCTTAAAAAAAATAACCCTCATGGGAGTAACTAAGGCATTGGGATCAATAAAGTGTTTACAGTACTTTTGTATGCCACAATACCATAAAAGCAAAAAAGTTTTAATGGCTATTTAGCGACATTTAAACTAGATTTCTAGATCTTCAAAAACGTTTTTTAATATGGCATGTACTTTGTACAACCCCCTTCAGCCTTCATACCCTTGGACCCAGAAAATATATTCAAAAAACACAAAAGTATACATTTTTACGAGAATTTTTACGAGAAAAAAATTTTGAAAAATATGTAAAATATGTTTTGCTTAAAACTTCTTATTAGTACATATTACGTATCTAATGTTGAACATCAATAGAAAGGTATGCAAAATACCTTTGGTTTGATACCCATATCGTGTAAATTAATTGAAAAATGATTGCGGTTTTTTATAAAACTTTGAACTTTGACCCCGAGCCACGCCTTTATAGGCGTTTCCCAGCCAAAATTTTTAATTTGGTTCACGAAAATAAGCCTTATATAGCCCAATTTTTGGTTTTTTTTTAATGAGGGTTCGCTATACTGCATTTGTTCCAAGTTTTTAGCCTTGATGCGACTGGCCTCACCGTTCCTTCACCGGAGTAAACCGAGAGACGTGGTGGCGAAGTCTCTTGCTGACCACAAATTCGCGCTTCTCCGAATAGCATCTACAGTAAATGTCGCAGCCTACTCGCTTGGAGCAACCTTGTCTTGTCCATTGCTTTTCCTGGATGGCGATGATGTCAGCCTTAAATTTTAAGATTCCGGGTGCAAAACCTTAATTCCTTTGGGATTCCTGCGATAATACCTCCCACAAAGTGGGATCCCCTCCAAACAATTATTCCTTCATGCCCCTCAAAACATTTGTTCAGAGCTTATAACGCACGCAAAATATTAATTCGAATTATGTATATTTCCCCGAATAAAAGGATGATTTCGGGATTTGTGAGTATGCAACACAGTTTTCTAGCTCCAACTTTAATAGCATGAGAAAGGGTTAAATCGTGGTCCTTAAATCGTTTGCTGCCGTCGTATCGTCAACATTGTGGGATCCTTCCGAGGCTCTTTTGGATTGCATTGGATTATTGGTTTTACGTGGCGCACACCAAGTATTTTGTTATGGGGATAGGACACGCTGCACACATTGGTTCACTATTCAGCGGATGCCGAATAGCTATCCAGGATTGCCACGAATAGGCTGTGCATTAACATTGATTTGACGGGGACAAGGATCAGAGACTTTGCCTTGTATGTCCGCTTCCATCCTTCCTTCCTTTTACTATCGCTGCGCTAATAAGTTTTGGCTGTACGCACTACATGCATCCACTGTAGTAATTAAAATGTGCCTTATTTTATTTTAATGTAAAGTTGGCCAAACCTACCTGTCACTATGCTTTTGAAACAATCTTCTTAAAAGTGCAATAACGTCTTAGATGCGATTTCACACTGTTTGGTTAACCAACTGTTAACGTTAATCAAGAACACATTTTTAACCATTGATTAAATAGTTTTGGGTTTCACAGTGGCTGTTTATCCGAACAGCTTATTTAGAAATTCTGCGGGGTAGCACTGCTTAAACTTGGTAACACTGCTTGCATATTGCACCGATGAAGCACTCTGTGCTGTGCTATGCATGAATAGCATACTTTTAGGCATGCACTTTGAAGTACGGCCGGCATGCTATAATTATGGCAAGGATGGTTCGCGAAAGGTGATGAGCTGTGCTAGAACAATCGAGATAGAGAGTACAACTAGAATGTTCAAGAAACTTCGGCGCGATAAGAAAACTAGTATAAAAGCAGCAGTGTGCAGCGCAGGGAGTCGAGTCTGTGTTGAGCAAGCAAAGGGAAGACATGCAATAGTAGTAGTGTAAAGTAGTAACAAGTGTAAATTTGTAAATAAAGCGATTGTTGGTTTTTGACTGCGTTTGCGCTGAATAAATGAAGTTGTTTTATTTTCAAGCACAATCAGATACGAACTAGTCATTTTCGTAACAATATCATTGGCAGCATGATTCTGACGTTGTTGAAATAAAAACAAAACAGATTTATTTATTTATTTATTTAGAAAAGTTACACATTTGTACAATATAAGAACTAAGTCTTGTAAATGCACATCAATCATTAATAAATTTTACAGGAATGAAAGCAAAACTTAAATCTAATAACAATAATAATATATTTAACCTTACATCTAAAAGTAGAAGACAAAAATAGTAGGAAAATTAGAGATGAAAGAGGAGAATACATAAAGAAGAAGGAGAAGAAGAAGAGGTGACTTGCATCCAACACAAAAGTACCATGGTACCCTGCGATTAAAGTGCTTTAAAATACTCGTAAATTTTTGTCTTAAAGTTGTTCCTGCTCCGCCCCGCCCTTATGACCTCAGGAACCGAGTTCCAGACCCTCACGGCGTTAATGAAAAATAATCTTGATGATGTTAAGAAGTTATATTCTGGGACAATCAAATTGTGGTGTCTCCTGGACCTGAAAGGTATGAGCTTTTCGAACAAATAGTGAGGGGTTTTCCACTCCATTAGTCTGTAGATAAATATGCAGTTTTTAGCAGATAGGTAATTTTCAATACTACAGCCTAGTACCTTATTCTGCCAAAGGGAAATGTGCTCATACCTTTTGAGTCCATAGACATATCGCGTGGCATTATTAAATGCTACGTTAACTTTATGCAAAGACACAGAATCAAGCTTACTATACACAAACTCTGAGTAGGCGATAAGGGGCACAATAAGCTGAACAACCAGCTTACGCCTGGTTTCCAAGGGGGTAAACGAAGCAGAGATACTCAGTTTACGCAGTGTAGCATATACCTTGCTCACAACCCCATTTATATGATCACGACAACTTAGATTGTGGTTTACAATAAATCCCAGATTTCTTATTTTTTCAGTAAATGTAAGCGCACTAGAGCCTAAATATAGCTTAGGAATACTGTCAAGGTGAACTACACTATGACAAATAGGCAAAACATAGGACTTAGACGCATTTAGACACAAATAATTGGCAGTAGCCCACTTAGAGATTGCAGACAGATCACTGTTCATTTTGAAACACAAATCCTCAACAAGGCCAATTCGGCTAGACAGATGCATTTGAATATCATCTGCATATGGGTCATTCTTTTACAAACCGAACAACTTTTTTGACCCCATAATTTATATTCATCCCAAAATTTTTTTTTCACTTCTGGGCATAAAATTAACCGACACGTATATCAGAATTTATTCGAAAAAAATTTTTTTTTCTTTATATAATTATTTAAAATTTTGAAAGTTACGCGTATTTTGCTAGATTCTAACATGTTTAAAATTCAATATCTCCGGTTCGGCTTATCTTATCGACACAATTTCAAAACCGTTTTTTAGCTTATTGTATGCACTTTAGAGGAATATTTTTAAAAATTTTTTTTATTTTAATAAAAAAAGTATATTAACAATTTGATTGTTTAAACAATTTTTTGATGATGTTCCCCAAAATCAATTTGATTGAAAAAAATACTGCTATTTCGCAATGTTATTACCTACAAAACGCATATTTCAAAAAAGTGGAGACTTAATTAGATCATAAGATAGAAAAAAATTTCCACCGCAAGTCAAGCGTGACGAGTCCCATCAAGTCGCGCGCGCTAACTGTGTGAGTATCAAGGGAAACGGTGTGTTGGAATAAAGATAAACTCAGGTAAAATCTTAACTCTTGGTTTTATTTTCATAATAGATAATGATGAATTTGTAAATATATTTGTTATTTCTAATAACAATTTTCGACGGAGTTATCATTTCATAACTGCGACTGTAGTCGAATGATCTTGCAAAGAAAATTGCTTGGCTTTTGCACTTTTTTTGGTGATTGGAAGAATGCAATGATAGCCTAATGTGCCTTTTACTGTTACAGCCATTTGAAATCTTGCCTCTAATTTTTTCTCTGCCTTATTATACTCTTCATTTTCAACAAATTTCAAAGACACGTTGGGGAGTGATTCTGTTGCCCATTCGAATAGTTCTTTTGGGGTTTGAATCGGATTTTTCACTCTTTGAAGGCTGGCTCTAGCAGCCAGCCTTTTCAAAGTCCCACCCAAGCCGTCGCATGCGCCTTTCCCGTGAGAAGTTGGAAAAAAATGCCATTCTGCAGCAAAACCGAAATCTTCTTGATGATGAGTAAGATTTATAAAATTTTTTCTGTTTTTGTATTGCCCACTAGCCCCATCAGAGAAAAACAAAATTTTCGAAATTTTTCTGAAATTTTTTTTGATGAAATGTACCAAGTGTTCTTGAAAAACGTAGACGGCAATTGTATCATGATGCAAACATTCAGATATGATTACAAAACTTTTCATTCCAATTTCGCCGTCATCATCTCTGTAATAAATTGCAAAAGGATGCACTGTCGCCTGGTTGTTATTCCAGTGAACACCTTGTACTGAATCTTGGACAACAAAAGCATAATTTTCAGAAAAATCGCAAACAACAATGCACTCGTTTTCTGTCAACTCTTTTTTTTTGTTGTTCATGAATTCATTTTGTTTTTTAACAAGGTAAGAAAATAATAATAAAAAATAATAATCCTTTCATGTATTAAGATTTTTTAAGAATGCATCGTTTATTTTCTTTTTTCCGACTGCAGAAGCTAATTCAGATAGCATTAATTTTCCTTTATTCTTTAAACCATATAATTTTTGGACAATTATGTATTCACGATTTTCACTAAAGTAAAACATTTTGCAGATTCCTTGTATGTTATTCAATTTATAAATTGTATGTGATTTTAACATAGATCTTGAAAAATAATAAAATTTGAATTTCACGACATCTTGAAAATTTCCAAAGAATATAAGATTTTATAAAATTAATACTTCTATTCAGTTTATAAAAAATTTTTCAAGTTCTACACAACACTTTAAAAAAAAAAACTTTCTCAGATGTTGGAATGGTAATATATAAAACATCATTAAACAAACCTTGTGCGATTGAAGTTCATTCTCATTTCGGTTATTTTTGGCAAATTGAAGGCGGCATGTATTGCAAATTTTCTGCTCAAGGGATTCCTTTGTTATGGGTATATTTAATGCCAATAAAATTTTTTCAGAAACTGATCTGAGAGACTCCTTTTTTTTTAAACTTGGATGGGGAGACAAATTCAATGGATTCAAACACCTATCCGTACGGATTTTCAAAACTTTTTTCGATTTTGATGCTTTCGGCATTTCGCGACATAAAATTCAAGCACTTCACTATACTTGCTTTCTCAACATCAGAAGAAAAAACTCTTTGACTTATCACGATGTTTTTAAATGAAAACGGTATGAATGTGTCGTGCACCAGGCTAAAAACTTGACGCTACACAAGTGTTCTGAAGGTTCACCACCAACGCGTTTAGTCATGTAGCGCGCACGTCTGGATTTGTCGCGCGCGACTTGCTACCAACATCGTTTTCTATCTTATGTTCTAAATAAGTCTCCACTTTTTTGAAATATGCGTTTTGTAGGTAATAACATTGCGAAAATAACAGTATTTTTTTCAATCAAATTAATTTTGGGGAACATCATCAAAAAATTGTTTAAACAATCAAATTGTTATTATACTTTTTTTATTAAAAATAAAAAAAATTTTAAAACATATTCCTCTAAAGTGCATACAATAAGCTAAAAAACGGTTTTGAAATTGTGTCGATAAGATAAGCCGAACCGGAGATATTGAATTTTAAACATGTTAGAATCTAGCAAAATACACGTTATTATCGAAATTTTTAATAATTACATAAGGAAAACAAAATTTTTTTCGATGAAATCCTGATATACGTGTCGATTAATTTTAGGCTTAGAAGTGAAAAAAAAATTTTGGTGAGATTTTAAAAACCGACGAATTTTTTTTTTCGAAATCCGTACGGTTTGTAAAAGAATGACCCATATGCATAAACATTCACATACTGGCACACAGAGAATACGTCGTTGACAAAGAGACTAAACAACAGAGGACCAAGGACTGATCCTTGTGGAACACCTGCACATACCAATCGAGACTGAGACATAGATTTGTTAGATATAACTTTTTGCGTCCGTCCCTCTAGATAACTGGCTATAAGCTTGAACGCACTGCCACTAAAACCAAAATAATGTTCAAGCTTTGCACACAAGAGAGTATGGTCAACCGAGTCAAAGGCTTTTGAGAAATCAAGCAAACAAAGAATTGTCAAGTCTCCAATGTCAAACTTAAGTCTAATGTCGTCAAGTATTTTTACCATAGCAGTAGAGCAACTATGCCTAGGCCGAAAACCAGACTGTAGAGGGGAAAGAAGGTTGTGTTTTTGTATGAAAGTAGAGATTTGCACTGCCATCAACTTTTCGCACACCTTTGAAAAGGCTGGCAATATACTAACAGGCCTGTAATCACCAGGACAAGAAGCATTCGACTTTTTTGCAACAGACAAAATAACTGCTCTTTTCCACGCAGAAGGAAAGCAAGAACTAGTGAAGCAGTGATTTATTACATGAGTAAGTGGGCCAATAACAAATTGTAACACAAGCTTGACAAATTTTAAAGATATGCCGTCCTCACCAATTGCATTAGATTTAATACCCATTATTGACTCGAACACATCAGCCTCACTTACTGCTATAAATTCCAATTTCTCTTTAACACCACAACAAGATGATAAAAGTTGTGGCAAAACCGTGCGACTCTCCTTATCATTGGCACCAATAAAGAAATCATTTAGCTCATTAGGATTCAAGTCACAACCAGAGTTTTCCTTGCCATGAATTTTCAAATTTTTTAGATTGCGCCATAGTTTCCTAGATGGGAGTGAAGGGTCAAGCTTTGAATTGCTGTAGCAACGCTTTGCATGTCTAATTGTAGCTGTTGCTTCATTACGGGCAGCTTTATAATGACACCAAGCAGTATCTGACCTAGTTTTACGCCACTTTGCATGCAATTTATTGCGTTTTCTAATAGATAAACGTACTTTAGCATTAAACCAGGGGCATGAACTATTTACAACATGGAAAGTACGGAGAGGAACATGTAGATTGAACAAAAAAGTCAAGTTGTTATTAATGAATTCAAGTTTTTTATCAACAGTTTCAAGAGACCAACACTTATTCCAATCCACACTACACAAGTCAGAAAGCAAGTAGTGGACATTCAACGATTTGAAATCACGGTATACAAAAGTATTACTAGGGTCAGAACGATTCATCATAACATCCCAAGTACAAAATATTAAATCATGGTCAGAAATGAAAGACATTTGTTCGAACTTCAAGATATGCGACGGGTCGGTGGTAATGAAGTAGTCAAGGAGGCTGGGTAAGGCATTATTCGCATACCTAGTTGGTATTGTGTTATTAATCACACATAGTCCTGTAGTTTCTAACCAGTCAAATAGTTTATTTCTGCTGGGGTCATTAATTAATAAATTAACATTGAAATCACCACAAATCAGAATACGTTCATACTCAACGAACAGTTCAGACAACTCAACAAAAAGGGGATCAAGGGAACAACATTTGTGAGGATTGTACGCACACACAATTAAAACTTTAGATGCACCATCAGACACTTCACTAAGAATAAATTCTGTGTCACAGTTAATAGACTTAGACAGCAGTCGTAACTTAAGTGTTTTTTTGCAATATATTGCAACTCCCCCCGTTTCCTGTGCACGCGATCATGTCTTAGTACGCTATACCCATCAAGAGACAAGTTGAAATCAGGGACATCACTTTGAAACCAGGTCTCAGACACACAAATTATGTCCACAGAAGACCCCTCAAAAACATACCTAACCTGATCATGTTTGTCATGACTTAAACTTCTCGCATTAAAATGCACTACATTAAGACCAACAACTTGTTTACCAAAAATGTCTAAAAGAATTTTTTGATTTTCACTAACGCCAGAGTCTGATTTATCAGTCAGCCCCATCGTCACAGAAAAGGAACAAAACAGAAACAACCAAAGACAGACAGTTTAGGAGATGAACAGAGAGTGAGTAACTGAGATATAGAAATAAGCACGAGAAATGAAAAATACACCAAAAGAAATGAAAGAATGAACAAGAGCAAGTAAAAAGTAAGCACAAACAAAACATAAGCAATGATCTTGTATTAACACATTTTCACTAGTCTGCAGCAACAATATTCTCTAAACTCTCTTTGCTTGACACCCTGACAGCTTGGCTTTTTTGATGAACACGCACGTACACAAACCCACGAATTGAGAAAACAGCTACTAATCTCTTTTGTTTCCTCAGCTGCAGTGCTGAACGCATTAGTTCTCTGTTGATATTGGTGAGGCTTTCATGCACGTGTAGTTTCCCAACAGTTGTGAGCCCAACATCACTAAGCAGCAGCGACCGCTTATTCTCTTTGCAAAAACGAACAATTGATCTGAAGAGCATAGAGCGGTCGTCTGGAGATCCAAGCTTCACAATAACAGGTGCAGCAGCATTGTTGTTATAATTTGACACCCGAAAAGCAGTGCGAATGCGAGGCGGAGACAACTTGATAGAATGGCACAGCTTATGGAAAGTTTCATCAATCTTCTCCCCATCAATTTGCGGGAGACCATTTATAACAATATCCGCAGATACAGCTTGGTTCTGACACACGTTAAGCTCCTCTTTAAGCAACAGAACTTCATTTTTCAGCTGCTCATTTTGTGCAATTTGTGCCTCTGCCTTACCCACACGCTCTTCAATTCTTCGACATCTCACCAAACCGCTGCATCACCCGTTCTTCATATTCTTTCATACGTTCCGTGATCTGTTCGACAATGCTCTTTCTCTGCAATTCAAGTTGCTCCTCCATACGCACGAACCATGCCGAATGTGGCGAACTCTCAGCTCTCCCTGAACTGCTTGAACTGTTTTGAGGTGTGGAAACCACTTGGCGCGAAACTTTCGTTGTCACAGCTCTAGTTGTCATTCTCATTTTAATCACAAATTATTCAGTTCAAACAATAATTACGGCGTTTTAGTTTTACTTTGCAAAAAGCAGACACAAGGATTGTTGAGCTGAACACCACAAACGCAATTTAAACTGCCGGCAATATTAACAAATTAAAGTTTGCTGCAGCGCACTAGAAAACACGTCTACTCACGAACCATTTGTCTATTTTTTGTTTGAATTTTTGTGAAAAACAAAAGAGCCCCGAATTTTTCAACCTTAAAAATTGCTAAACTTTTTTAACTGGTTGAATATGAATGGTTAATACAGTACATTCCGTTTAGCTGCATTCACCTTCGATGCACATGATTTGGGCACTTAAGCGAAAAATGCAGCTAAGCGGAATATCTAAAAAACTTTTTGGAAACAGTTAAATTTTTTTGAATTAGATCCTTAGCGTACCTGCATAAAAATGTCAAAATATATCAAAATATATATAATATATATGTATATTATATCAATATTGATATATTATGTATATCAAAATTTTGCATGAACGAATCTATTGAATTATTGAAATGATTACACCAGTGTAAGACCAGTGTAACAAATTTTTACTAGCAAATGAACCGCTATCTTATAGATGCTTATGCATTCATAATATATATGTACTAGCTGACCCAGCGAACTTCGTCTCGCACAACATACTTGATCTTCATCACAAAAACAAAGAATATCTTTTGAAAAAGGTGACACAGCTGATAATTCGTCAAGTCGATGTTGAAGTAGCCGACGCAGCTGATAATTCGTCAAGTCGGCGTTAAAATAGAATGCCATCTGTTGAATTAAAGTATAACGCCACCTGTTGTGGCTTAAACCTGAACTGACGAATCTAGACGAATCCAACAAAAAAAAACGCATGCAAATCGGACGGTCCGTTTGAGTGTGATGCCGTAACTCACATACAGCCACTTTGTATAGGGTGTTTTTTTTAGAGGTTTGTTTTTCGAATAGAGATAAAACTGGCATTTTGTGGTCAAATCTGGCAACTCTAATGTCATTTATGTTCAGTTTGGTTTGCCATTTCATCATGAACAGGTTGACAAAAGAACAACGCTTTCAAATCGTGCAAATTTATTTCGAAAATAATGGTTCAGTTCGCGAAGTTTACCGCAAGCTCCGTCCATTTTATGGTCGACATAATCGTCCATCAGAGCAATTAATTCGGTTAACCATGGGTCGTTTTCGCACTACGTTTACTCTATGTGATAATACGCATCCGCAGAGACGTCGAACAGTGCGCACCGAAGAAACAATTACCGCTGTAGAGCAAAATGTTGAAGAGGACCCGAATGAATCGATTCGCCACCGTGCACAGCAATTGGAGCTTTGTCCATCAACTTTATGGAAGATTTTGCGCAAAGATCTTGGCTTGCGACCTTACAAGATCCAGCTTGTGCAAGAATTAAAGCCGCGAGACCATGCAATGCGTCGTGATTTTGGTGTATGGGCCGAAAATGATATTGATCTCGATGCTGATTTTCATCGCAAAATTTTGTTCAGTGATGAGGCTCATTTTTGGTTGAATGGCTACGTCAACAAGCAAAATTGCCGCATTTGGAGTGAAGAGAATCCACGTGAGACCCTTGAGACGCCATTACATCCACAAAAACTGACTGTTTGGTGTGCTCTATGGGCTGGTGGAGTCATTGGGCCATACTTCTTCCGAAATAATGCTGGAGAGTCAGTTACCGTTAATGGAGACCGGTATAGAGCCATGATAACCGACTATTTTGTTCCCGAATTGGATGGCATGAATGTGGATGAGTTGTGGTTCCAACAAGACGGCGCTACATGCCACACAGCGCACGTCACAATCGATTTATTGAAGGAAACATTCGATGAGCGCATAATTTCGCGGAATGGACCTGTCAATTGGCCACCAAGATCGTGTGATTTGACACCATTGGATTATTTTCTTTGGGGATATGTGAAGTCGCTCGTCTACGCCAACAAACCAGAAACGTTAGGGGACTTGGAAGCCAACATTCGTGGCGTTATTGCCGACATACGGCCCCAAATGCTCGAAAAAGTGGTTGAAAATTGGACCTGTAGAATTGGCTTTATTCGAGCCAGCCGCGGCGGCCACATGCCCGAAATCATATTTAAACATTAATGGCATAAAATTATCCTTCCAATAAAGCCAAATTGATGGACATTAAAACGATTTTCTTGTGTTTTATTTCAATTCGAAGTTCTATACCTCTAAAAAAAACACCCTATATATATAGATTTAAGTTCAATGGGCGGTGCCACGCCCCCTTGTTCAATACCCGCACCATTCCCTCTGTTCGTACTTAGTTACATTGCTGTGTGACTTATAGTTCAGCGGAATATTTGGGTCACAAACAATTTGCCACGCCCCTTGTCCAACGCCCATCAAATCTTACCAGTAGAATGACTTATCTTTGGGACGACGGGGTACTAAATTTCAGTGTCGTACGACTTACAATTCTGAACATATTCTATATTAAAGATTTGGCTTGTATAGTTGGTGCCACGCCCCCTTGTACAATACCCGCACCATTCCCTCTGTCGAAAGATATGAATAAATGGTAGGTTCGTACTTAGTAACATTGCTGTGCGACTTATAGTTCAGCGGAATATTTGGGTCACAAAAAATGTGCCACGCCCCTTTTCCAACGCCCATCAAATCTTACCAGTAGAATGACATCTATGGAACGACGCTATATTAAATTTCAATGCTATGCGGCTTATAACTTAAAACTTATTCAATATTAAATATTTGGGTTGTATGGGAGGCAAAAACTGTGCCACGCCCCTTGTCCAACGCCCATCAAATCTTATCAGTAGAATGACTCATCTATGGGACGACGGGATACAAAATTTCAGTGTTGTACAACTTACAATTTGGAAGATATTCCATTATTAAAATCTGGCTCGTATGGGTGGTGCCACGCCCCCTGAAAAATAGATAGTAGCCGATTCTCTATGCATATAAAATTTCATAAAAATCGGTCAAGCCGTTTCGGAGGAGGATGGTGACTAACACTGTGACACGAGAATTATATATATAAGATACACTGGATATAATGAAAATAGTTATGTACATATTCTTGCTGATATGATTTTATGTAAAACTAGCTGACCCGGCGAACTTCGTCTCACATGACATTATTTGTGGTTTTTATAATGAAATACGCGAGATGGCGAAAGGTTTGTCTCCGAAACTTCAAGCGTCATGGGAAGGACCTTACGAAGTCGTGACTAGGATTGACGACGTGGTATACAGGATTCAACGTTGCAGCAGTAAAGGCGCTAAGCTGAAGGTAGTCCAATTGGAGCGCCTAGCGCCTTATCACAGATGTCCGTGAACTTAGCGAAACAACATTTGCAAAAAAAGTTTTAGTATATACCATAATTTGCCGCTAATTTGCCGCTAATTAGTTGTGAAAAAATTAAATTTGTCGCTCATATTGTTATTAACAAAAAGTGATGTTTCGCTAAGTTCACGTGAACTTAGCGATACAACTTTTGAAAAAATTCACCGATTACAATAAGAGTATACTCAAAATTTGCCGCTAATTTGCCGCTAATTAGTTGTGAAAAAATTAAATTTGTCGCTCATATTGTTGTTAACAAAAAGTGATGTTTCGCTAAGTTCACGTGAACTTAGCGATACAACTTTTGAAAAAATTCACCGATTACAATAAGAGTATACTCAAAATTTGCCGCTAATTTGCCGCTAATTAGTTGTGAAAAAATTAAATTTGTCGCTCATATTGTTGTTAACAAAAAGTGATGTTTTGATATATTTATACGTGTCTGCTGTAACTGCATAAATTATTGAATGCTCACTCTTGTTTTTTAGAATTAATTTTTTATTTCATGTTTATTTTTGGTATGAATAGTAATTATTCAAAGTGGTGTGTATAAAAGTCGATAACTCCTTTTTAATTGGGGATGAAATGAATAATAATTGTTTGTATATGATATTTGTTTTTCAGCAATATTTATTTTATGTTTTTGTTTAAAAAAAAAGAAAGAAAGAAACATTTTTTTATAATTTAACATAAAAGATCAATTCAGGATTGATCTTTGTGACATTAGTTCGCTGTTTAGGCCTCTCTTTTAAGTCATCATACTCAATCCAACGCTTGTTTCTTCTGACGAACGCGGTGTAATGCCCGTTGGATTTGAGAGCCTGAGAATGAGATAACCTGGCAGCTTTTTTCCCCTTGTAATCGGCGAATCCTAGTAATTCATATGTCCCATGTGATCCTGGGAGAGCAAACGACGTTGGAAGCGATGCGAGCCCTATTTCGTTGGCGGCGTCAATTCCAACTATAATCACGTCTCCTGTAAACCATGAAGACAGTTTTTTAGAACGTAGAAAAATTAACTGTTATTGTTTCAAAGAATATAAACTTGTTGCTTTTTTTGTGTTCAATAATGCATGGAGAAAAATTAATA